>LBNU01024236.1:0-48444 GCA_014162995.1 Artemisia annua | reverse complement strand
TTTTTTGAAAATTTTGTTCTAGAGATTTGATACAGATGTTAAGAATTGTCCCAAATGTACAATGAAATGTTGAAAGCCAAAATAAATGAATACAAAAGTTGTAAGTAGGTGTGTATAATTTCATTTTATAGTTTGGTACTCATGAGAAATATAACTAGCTAGTTCTATAGTTTGACCAACAAGTACATTATATTGGTGGTGACAAATGAGTGTATGAACCCAACATATGGAGTAAGCTTATTTATGGAGAAAATGACCATTAAACACAAACCTTTTGATATAATAACGTTTGTTCCACACTTTCACCCACCAGTGTGCTGGAAGTTCTAAAACCTAGCCCTAGTAAAGTCTTCCCCAGCCCATATATCGCCCATGCCGCATGATCAGTTTGTACCTGTTGGCTATTACACTATAGTCTATTACTCCATACATGTGAACCAGTTTTAGGTAAAAAGAAAGTAAAAAACATTTATGCTTATTTATTGACCAATAACTTTTATATTAATGTATTCCACAATACAACCAAATTTATGAAACGAATATACAAAACCTTCAAAATGGATTTCAATGCCTTTTTTTTATTTTTTATTTTTTTTTTATATTTACGAAACATATTGTATGAAACAAATAAATATAAAGCTTGACAAGTTAAAAATATTAAAATACAAAAAATAAACCGATAAAAATTGTCTTGTATATATGTTAATTGAGAGTTTTGAGGTGGGCATGAAGGTAAAAGGTGACCCAAGAAGATTATCTATAAGCAACCCCAAATTTATATGTAAATGAATCAGGTTTGCTCATCAACCGCAATATTCAATTCCTTCACATGCCATTGCACCTTTGCCAAAAAAAAATATGGTCCAGTTTTAAAAAGTAACACAAAGTTTTAAAAAGAACAATCATATATCCTGAAAAAAAATACTGTAAAACAAATATGATCACATAATGTCAAAAACAAACTTATAAAACATATTTTCATATTTAAACAAGCATAAGCATACAGCTATATATTAAATAACTTGAACCAAATCACAGATGAAAACATCATAAGTACTAGTCTTAGTTAAAAATATAATTAAACTAGGATTCCAAAGTATACCTTTTAAATAAGGAGAGTAACATGAAACGTAATCGTGGCACCTCACCAATGGCTCGTCTTCCGCAACGCCAAAAGCGCAACTAAAAAAAATTGCACACCTGTGATCAGTCCAATAAACAAATCATGGCCGTTGATCAAAACCCTAAACCATTCTTCCTCTCTATATATACATACATCCATGCATATCATTTCCTTCATCACACATTCATTTATTCTTATTCATATTGGTATTTAACTATGTATGTCAATTTTTTTTCTTTCACTTTCGTTGATCATTATGGTTTAAGTTGTTTGACGTTAAAGCTTCTCTGTCTTGTTGGTGGGGATGAATTTGGTTCCCCAGCAATTCGTAAACGGAAGCCAAATTAAAATGTCACGTCTCGTTTGCTTGTTTTGCTTTGTGATCTTCTCCCACATCGCAGCTTTAAGCGAGTTGAATACATTTCTAATCTCAATTTTCAAACTCGTCAATAGGTCTTTTGGCATAGTTGTGGTCGTTCAAAAAAGATTTGAACATTATTGTTTCATATCATTTTAATCTTCGTGCAGAGAAGCTGTTTATATACTCCTATGAGTTTTCCATTTGATTTCTGTGCATAGAAACCAAACTTATTAATTAATCAAATCAAAATTGGTCTACCTTACATAAGACATGAGTCGAGTTTAGCAAGATTAGATACTTAGCCATTTGGTTTGAAAAGAAAGGGGAATAACTAAAGGGCACTTTCCTTTATGGTCCACCAATTAGCTTTGCAAACGTTTACAACACAAAAGTGAATGTAATAAAATACGAACCATTTACATCATGTTCCGGAGTTTAAAACAAAAGAAAATGAATAGAAACAAAAAAAATTGTGTTCCTGAATATCACTTAAGGAAGGGGAAAAATTACTAGAAAAGAAGAGTGATTTTGTTAATGTTAAAGTAAAATATGTCCTTCTAAAACTGTGCTCAAGATGTTTACTTTTTATTTCTTTAATTTCTTTACACAAAAAAACTTAAGAACTGGGCATTAGACTACAGTGACTACTACTTTGTATTTGGTGTTGGAAAGATCTTTGGTGTTAAAACGTACATTCAATAATTATCTTCAAAACAACATCAATACCAAGGGACGGAGCCATGATTCATCAATAATGGGTGCCGAATTTTTTTGTCAATCTAACAAAATTATATAACTTAACCATTAAATGACAGGTTTTAGTGATTACATACATCAACAAATTTGGGTTACAAACTTATTATTTTGCTAAGAAAAACACATGACAACATGAAATAATAATAGTTAAATGAAACGCTTGTGCATGAAACAGTGTCAAATTTTTCTTACTTCTTTTGTCGTCTAAAGGTTGGGAGCCGGCCGTTTACCTATATTTGGGTTATGGGGTCAAATTTTGTAAAATAACTAGCAAAACGATTGGGTTTGTTGGAAAGAGCTGAGCAACCTCCGGCCCCTCTTTGTCTCCACCCCTGACAATACCCAATTTTCGCCAAAATAGGATATAAGGACTTAAAATGTAGACATTTATACCCCTACTTGAAAAAGACAGAGACTGCTTTCAACGGAGATGCTAGATAAGAATTACTAGATTCGGATATAGGATGGACTTGGTTGACAAATCACGTGTCCATTCTATATTGACAAGAAATATAAGCGACATAACGTTAGCTTTTGCGATAAAGCTTTCTAAAAACAACATAAGCTATTAATTTTAAAACTTACCAAACACCTCCGATTAGCGAACACAAAATTCCTTAACACCCCAATGTGGCTTTGCCATAAAAATAAAATAAAATAAAATAAAATTAAATAACACAACTTTAGTTAGTGTTTTGCTAAATAAGTATATAATTTATCCGTTACAGATAACTGGTTATATTGTTATAAGTCAGGGGAGGCCCGGAGGTGGTGCAAACCCGATTCCCGCACAGGGCACATTTTCGAATGGGGCACAGATTTTTGGAAAATTTTTAAACTGTGAAGAGCTAATCAACCAATTTGCTATGAAGAATGTTACGAGAACTTCACGAATCATCGGTTAACTACCATGACATGTATTTTTAATACTATGATTTTGTTATGGATATAATTAATTGTTATAGCATTAGTTGTCATTTATAAAAAAAGAGAATTTGCTAGGAGTTAGGGGGCATTTTTTTCTTGGCTCGCACTGGGTACTCAAATCCTCAGGGTCGCCACTAGTTATAACTCTCACGTACTTACAGAGTTTTGACATTAATCAGTTTTAGTTTAATATGTGAGGCTTAGAAAATGTTGGCGGTATTTATAATTTTCAAGTTGTGGACGCACGAGTTATCCAACACGTGTTGTTAAATTAATAATTTTTGGATATATTATTGATCGCCGCATTATAAGCCCGTGTAGAAGTTGTTTTTTAGACATTTTATAAGTATATGTGAGAACTATAAATAGTAAAATACTAAATAGTAATTTATATAACTTGTTTGATATATGTATAATCTCATGTTCATTTGCATATCACAATAAACCTTATTTCATTTTTATATTTATATGCTATGTACGTATATGTTTAAGTATTACGGTTAATTTAATCTAATAATGATGATAATAATATTAATATTAAATAACAACAATGATAGTATTTTATTTTTTGAGAGTTGTGTGTTTAAGTCTATAATGCTAAATTTAAATTTAGATTCTTTTATAAAATTTTGGTTTTTAGTGTAAATTTTATTGCCTATTCACTATTTTACATTCTAACCCTTATAGTTTTGTAATTACATTGATTTTTTTTAAGTTTCTTTTACATGCAATTTAAACACCTGTTTTTATGATTTTTTATACAAAGTATTTAATTAACAATTTTTTTTTAATATGAAAGACTAGATTCAATGCTCGTAAAATGGACGAGATAGTTCTATAAATTTAACAATTTGGAAACACACGACATTACCCGGTAACTGAAAATATTGTAATCACACGTACTCTCTAAACATACGACAGCGGGAATTAGTAAATAAATTATACTAAGATCAATTTTAAACTATTTTGATACAAATATAAAATCGACAATATGTAACATCTATTATTGTAATAACCTATAAAAATATACAAAAATAAAGTTTCAAATTATGTTCACGTTAAATCTATCCATTATTTACACAGTGGCATGTCATGTAATTAATTTTTTTTTTGTCATGTCATATTGCATGTCATCAGTGATGTCATATTTTAAAAAAACCCTCTATTACGTATATAGGTTGAGATTTGTATTGGAGTGATCAATAAATATATATATATATATATATATATATATATATATATATATATTTGAAAGGCCAATAAATAAATAAATAATAAGTTATTCAAATTACTGTATGGGATTCCTATTTAAACGATCATTTTTCAGAGAAGGTTTTAAAACAATCATATACCATTATATCAAGAAGAAATATTGTTAAGCAAATATGATCAAATAATGTTAAAAAGAAGAGAAGACGGTATAGTAACTTATCCAATATATACTTGCTTACATAATAATATATGAGAAGCTCTAGTGTCATCTCAAATTATATAAGAAGCTTTTTAACTAAATAGTTCTGAGTTTAAATTTTACTTAAAACATATGAGATAAATTTATGGTGTAAAAATTAGTCGAAGCGAATACCACAATATTAAATAGTCTGGACCAATCAAAAATGAAAACATCAAAGTACTAGCCTTACTTAAAAATTAAACTAGGATTACCTTTTAAATGGGGAGAGAAACATGAAACGTAATCGTGGCACCTCACCAATGGCTCGTCCTCCACAACGCCAAAAGCGTAACTAAAAAAAAGAGCAGACCTATTCATATACGTGATATGTCCTTTAAACAAATCATGGCCGTTGATCAAAACCCTAAACCATTCTTCCTCTCTATATATACGTCCATGCATCTCATTTCCTTCATCACACTTTCATTTATTCATATTGGTATTTAACTATTTCTGTCATTTTTTCTTTCAATTTCGTTGATCATTCTGGTTTAAGTTGTTTGACGTTAAAGCTTCTCTGTCTTGTTGGTGGGGATGAATTTGGTTCCCCAGCAATTCGTAAACGGAAGCCAAATTAAAATGTCATGTCTCGTGGCTTGTTTTGCTTTGTGATCTTCTTGCACATCGCAGCTTCAAGCGGGTTGAATACATTTCTAATCTCAGTTTTCAAACTCGTCAATAGATCTTGGGCCTAGTTGTATCCACTATCCAAGGTGTATATAAGACGTCCATGTGTGCGTTCAGATTGTGTATGAGTTTGTCGTATTAGAAAGACTTAATACATTATTGTTTCATTTCATTTCATATTATTCTCATGCAGGGAAGCTGTTTATATATGAGTTTTCTATTTTGTTTATGTACATAGAAACCATATTGATTAATTAGCCAAATCAAGAGTGGCCTACCAAACATAAGACATGAGTCAAGTTTATAACAGTTAATTTAAGAGAGAAATGTGTGTGATCTGGAGTTAGAAACGTGAAATAATGTGATCTTTTTCAATTTACTGGCGTGAAAATTACACAACTAAACTACAAGGGGTGACCCAGCGGTAAGAATACCAGTCTTCCAAAAAGGAGGTCACGGGTTCGAATCCAACGGGAAGAAAATTAATCCTCTTGTAGCCACAGAGGTTCACCTGCGCCGACTCCAGACTATCCAAAAAGGTAGTAAACCTGAGATTAATCGGCTCGCTTTGAGTCAAAAACTAGATAACCCAAAAAAAAGTTACACAACTAAAATCGAGTATCTTAGACATTTGGCTTTGTAAAGGAGGGGGATAACTAAAGTGCACTTTCCTTTAAGGTCCACCAATTAGCTTTGCAAACGTTTACGAGACAAAAGTAAAAGTAATTAAATACGAACCTTTAGACTAAAATAACTTTTATATTTCGTATATTTTGAGTATATTTTGAGTAAAAGCTATTGTATTGTCTGATATCTGACATAGTTGAGTATATTTTGTGATTGTCTTAGATGTAGTATACTTTCCTGTATTAAGCCTGGGAGTTGTCCAGTGCTTATCTCTATCCTTATGATGTAAAGTTTTGTTGGAGTTAATATAATTCATTCACCTTTGCACCAAAAAAAACTTTTATATTTCGTTTGGTGTTTGGAAGATCTTGGTTGAAAATGCACATTCACTTGTAAATAAGCTATACATATATTTCTAGGGTGACTATATGATACAGGTGTTTTACATTAAAGTTTCTTTAAAACGACAATTTAGATCAATTACTAACAAGAAGCTAGATGCTGGAAAATAATTACAAAATGTGTGATATGGAAGAACTTGGTTGACATCTTGGTAAGTCCAGTCTATCCATTTTAATATGTTTATGGATCTACTTGAGATTCAAAGAAAAGAGTTTTGCCTTAATTATCTTCTACGGTATGACATCTAGAAATTAGGGAGTTATATATGTCGCATCATTTTTATTCTCCAAACATCCTAAAGTCCCCAAAACGTGGTGGTCACCACAATGTCGGTTTTTCTTTTCCTCCGAGAGTGGCATTGTATTAGAAGCATTGAAGAGATCTTTTAAGATTTGAAGATTACTAAGAACTTTGTTTCACTTAGCTTTGGTTTCATACATGGTGAAAATGAGCCGAGTCGCTTGTGAAAAGTTCGGAATCGGGTCGGTAAAAAGCTCGAATGAGCGAGCTTAAATGAGCTCGAGCCCGAGCTGAGCTCGAGCCTAAGTTGTAGCTCACTTATTAATTGAGCTTGAGCACGGGCTTTACATACAAAAATCGTTTGGGCTCGCGAGCCTAAACGACACTAGTATATTTTAAGTACTCTCTCCGTCTCATTTTATAAGTCCATGTTTGAAAAGTCAAAGTTTTTTTTCTCAGAGTTTGACCGTAATTATTTTTTTTTCGTGTTATATAATACTTGATAAAAAATATACCAATGAAAATACATTTGAAACACAAATCAATTTAAATAATTTGTATCAAGTATTATATAACACGGAAAAAAATAATTATGGTCAAACTCTGAAGAAAAATACTCTGACTTTTCAAACATGGACTTATAAAATGTGATGGAAGGAGTATTAAAAATATATAAAACGTTATGCATTTGTATTACAGGAAAGGAGCTCAATAAGCTTATTAACGAGCTCAAGATAGATATATTACGAGCCGAGCTCGAGCCAAGCTTTAATTTTTCTCGGCCAAATCGTATAAATGAGCAGAGCATGATCTGAGCCGAGCATGTATATAACATATCACGAGCCGAGATAAAACATAAACGAGCTGAACTCGAGCTCTGAAAATCTCAAGCTCGGGCTCGGGCTCAGCTCGGCTCGTTTCCACCCGAGTACTTTCCATCCATATCATATCCACAAACTAATTTAAACGGCATTTTTGCCGTGACAGCTTTAGTGCTTGACCCTAAATCCATAATACATGATGGATCAGTAGTACATGTCCACTTGTAATTGCTCAACTTAGAGGCCCATCAGTCTTCAATCTTATTTTGTTTTTCCATATCGGGCCCAAGTCGAGGAGTTCTGAGCAAGGCCCAATTAGCCTTTCCATTGAGTCATTGACGATGGCATTAATGGGTAGAAAGTAAATACGAGTAATTAATAGTTCAATACTCTCTATTTATGATTTGCAACATTAATCTCCTGGATGATACAAAGCATGTACAAAATAATCCAAGACCAAAACAACATACAAGAAATACAATGTCATATCCTAGCCAATTTTTATTCTTTTCGACTGGTTTTATAGTGGTTCTTTTTATAAGACAACATTACTTTCTTGCAAATAAGATCAACGTAACAAACACCATTACACCCCCACACACACTCAACAACGGGTTATTGCTTCTTCACCATAATGCTTCAACAACCGCAGATTATAAAACTGCGCTCACAAAATCTATCTTATTTTTTGAAGCTCAAAGGTCAGGTAGGCTACCACGTAATCAACGAATGAAATGGCGAGCCAACTCAGCACTCCGTGATGGTATGGATGCTAAGGTATGTGTTTTGACTCATTTTCACAAAATCAAAATCATTTTAACTATTTATGCCATAATTTATTGTAGCGAGAATCTAGCTAAAACATGTTAACTGGGTCAAAACAATTAACAAAATTTAAGACGCACTTAAGTTTTTACGATATTTTACATAGATCTTTTTTAGATATGTTAAGATAGTATTTATATAATTATATTTTACATATTACTTATTTATTTATTTTTAAAAATTTTAAAGGCGAAATTTATTAAATTTTACTTAATACACTACTTAGTTATTTAATACAATTAGTTACTTTATTTTATTATTTCATCTCAGATATTAGTTATTCAATATTTAATATGTTACCAGTTTTGACATATGTTTTATACACTTACACCTATATAGTATAAAATTTAAGTGTTTGTTTTCTATACTTCTTTTAATTCTCTCTCTTAAATTTAAAACTTACAAGTCTACAAGCATAATCTACACTACTTCTAATACACAAATGGATCTCTTTTTAATCTTAAATTTAAGACTTACAAGTCTACAAGCTTAAGATACAAAACACAAAACACTCTCTCCTCAATTAAAGTGGTAAATAAAAAAAATTAATAGAGTTATTAAAACACCCTTACATAAGTAATACAACTTTTACAGCTTAGAGTACAACACTTTACAACACAACAACACTCTCTTTCTTAGTTTTAACTTGGCAATTAATCCAGATTTTTAAATGAATACAAATACTAAAGCAAAAGTTACAATTCTAACATCACATTGTGTTGGTCAATGCTATAATTAGTAAAACGATTATTTAACGTAGTATATTAGTTAAAGCATATTGTCACTAATGAAACGTCGTCCAAAATTGCATTCAGTTTTGAGTAATGTCTAATGTCTAATATATTCGTTACAAAACAAGTTTACATGGCACTACTTTTAAAATATGACAAATTTTACTATTTTGTCTATCAATAAAAATACCCGGTTGCATTACTGTCAATTTAAAAATATAAACACACTAATAAATGAGAATCTCTTTATAAATGACAACTAATCATACAATTGTTTATGAATTTTTTCTTTTAAAAAAAAATAAAAAATAAATAAATAAATAAATAAATAAAGAGTTGCATCAAAGGTTGTACCATAACCACAAGTTCGTAAGTATATTATTTGTCACTATACACCGTCACTTTACGCGGGTATTCGTCTAGTATATCTAATACATGCTTAAAAACCATTGTATCGTGTGCATTAAAAACTTGTACTAAGGGCACATATGCAATTATCATTTTTTGAAGGACATACATGCAATTTACTCTTTCTTATATTAGTATTTCCCGACACAGGAGGATTGAGGGCGGTTCCGAGGGTGCACGGGAACCTCATGGATTTTTCTTTCGTGGTATAAAGTTATGTCAGTTATACCGATTTTTTTAAAATGAACCTCGTCCTCAATTTTTGAGTTACGATTTTCAATACTTTTTATAAAATGAACCTCTGTCAACTTTTTACTGCTGCATGCACATGGTTATCAATACTACCATTTAAATGCTTACAACTTACAAGTACCTATAAATTTCAAGAGATGGAATTTCCTAGTTTTATAGTACCTCTTTAGTAGAGAGTAATAGCAAACAAGATTTGCTACTACGTACCAGGACCAAAACATGTACTGTATAAATCTTGTTTGTCAAATTCAAGGTACCAAGTTCATATCCTAAAGTAATTAATATCCACTTCATGAAAAATGAATCTTTTGCAGGTTAACCTGGTGGGAGGATATCATGACGCTGGAGACAACGTAAAGTTTGGGTTTCCAATGGCGTACACAATCACAATGTTGGCTTGGGGAGTTGTCGAGTTCCATCCGTATCTCAGGAAAGCAAATGAGCTCGAGAATGCCTATCAAGCCATAAAATGGGGTGCAAACTATCTGATCAAAGCCCATCCTTCACCTAATGTGTTGTATGCTGCAGTGGGAGATGGTATGTCTGATCACGAGTGCTGGCAGCGCCCTGAAGACATGACGACTCCACGAACTGCTTACAAGATTGATCATAAACATCCTGGAGCAGACATTGCTGGAGAAACTGCAGCTGCATTTGCTGCATCGTCTATTGCTTTCAAATATTCGGACCCTAGTTATTCTAATATACTTCTTAAACATGCAAAGCAGGTACTAATCCAACAGATTCTAGCTTCACTCTTAACAATCACATGTTAGACAAGTCGCCTTATATACATCTTATATACCGCTAGATCAAAAGTTTGTTATTATGATAATTTTTCAGTTGCATTGCATGTACTACAAAAGATTGTTAACCATTGATCTTATAAAATTTCAGTTATTTGATTTTGCACGGCATAATCCGGGAGTTTACTCTGATAGTATACCAGCTGCCAGACATTTCTACCCAAGTAGTGGATATCAGGTAAAGCTAAGTAACGTGCAAGCTAACGTATTTAATTCTTATATTTTGAGCAGCGTATCCTTCTAACATGCTCAATTACATTTGAAACCAATTACAGGATGAGCTATTGTGGGCAGCAGCATGGTTATACCGTGTCACCAACAATAAAATCTATGCAGATTTCATCGCAAAGACCACATATTTAGGTGGCACTCGATCCATGTTCTCTTGGGACGACAAGTTTGTCGGCTTCCAAGTTCTCATCGCAAGGGTAATTTCTTAAAATAAAATATGTATCTAACACCATTCACTACCTGTCATTGATATCAACTTAATTAAGAATCGTATATGAAAGCCCTTTTTTCTTTTAAAAAAACATGGGCTTTCAATGCGTTTAATGACAACTACGACTTCAGTTGCTAACAGTAGTAGCAACAGATCTTTGTCCACATTTAACACCTAAATACTTTTTCGAGCTTTGATTTATGCAAGTTTGTGTGTGGGATTTTCAGGAGGTACTCAGTGGCGGGTTACTGGCGCAAAATTTGGATTTCAAGAGGTACATAGACAGTGCAGAGGAGTTTATATGTAACTGTGTGGGAATAGGAAACAACAATGTGATGAAAACAAAAGGAGGATTGTTGTGGTTTACAGGTTTCGGTAATCTTCAATATGTGAATTCAGCAAGTTTTGTGATATCTGCTTATGCTGATTACATCGCTGCTGCAAAACTAAATCTTGTGTGTTCTGGCGGCACACTCGCACCTCCTCAGCTCATCAAATTTGCGCAATCACAGGTAACTTGGATTCAAATAAACATTTCAGAATTAACTTACACAATACAACTAAATTCATGCTTATTAAGATGATAAGTTTTTAAAAAATTTAAATTTTAAACATACAGTATTAAGTTAACGTTGATGACGGGTGGTTTGTCAGATGGATTACATACTGGGTTTGAACCCAAAAGGAATGAGTTACATGGTTGGATATGGATCGAACTACCCAAAGAAGGTTCACCACAGAGCTGCTTCGATTGTGTCCATTAAAAAGTACAAGAAGTTTGTCACTTGCGAAGAAGGTTTTTCTTGGATGAATAGGTCGGAACCAAATCCGAATGTGGTGGAGGGTGCAGTGGTCGGAGGTCCAGATCAGGATGATAACCATGAAGACAGTAGAGACAATTACCAACAAAATGAGCCGGCAACTGCTACTAATGCTCCCATTGTTGGCGTGTTAGCTCGGCTTATCTGAGTTTTGGTTTGGATTGAGTAGCAAGTTTGATAGCAGAAATGATGATCACCATGTCTTTTGCTGGACTTATGATGTTTTTAGTAGTAGAATCAACTAGGTAACCAAAAAAAATTATCCTTGGCAATTCATAACCTCACGGAACAAAAACCATCCTGGTTTGATCTTATTGTTATTGCAACTATTTTAAACTATATTGCATATTCTTTTGATTAAACCTGTTTATGGAACATTTGGTTGAGTATGAAGTAAGCATGAACTAATTAAATGTGCTCCTCATCAATCTCATGACATTGTCGTATATGATACAATTTTTATTACCATCAAAGTTTATGCAGGTGCCAACAAGCGAAAAAAGGCATTTTGAAGTAAGTCTATCTAAAGCCTTGCCGACCATAGGACCGTCAACGAAAAGTTGACTTCAGGGACAAACTAACTTAGTAAATCTGCTGAAATCTTTAGTGCTCGTTAAAAAGTAAATAATGATAACTTTTTTGAACGAACATATCAATATAAGAGAACCAGGGAGTACAATCATTAGCGCGAATGTACCTTAGTAGGAGCATATATATGATTCTAGACAAGCCCTATCAAGGTAAATTAAAGAAAATTTTGACATATTGGCAGTCAGGATTGTACATTTGACATACATACAACAGTTAATAGATGAACATAGCTTATGATCACCCCTCAAATATATTAGGAAAAATAGCACCAGTACACCAACACCCACTGGTTCCTTGACGCGTGAACTGGTACATAGTTAGACAGACAACAAATGCAGTAACCTATCAAAGTGATGCTGCGGATCAAGATGAGACAGGATTCCGACCATCTTGGCTCGTAGAGTCTTCATGTTCACAGTATCTGGGACTCTGGTTGAACCCACTTGATATATAATAGTCTGGTAGAGTACCCGGCAACCGATTCAATATTCACTTGGAAGAAGAGAGCAAAAAATTGTCGATTTCATTAATTGCACTGATGTGGGTACCAGGAAACAATAAACGTAACAGGGGCACCAAAGTGGGTGTTCTTATGGACTTTAATTTGTGTATACCAACTTGAAGTGTCGAGGGTGGTGGTACACTGTACCACTGAAGATACCATGACAGAAGTGTAGAGATGTTATCATCTTGTAAACCATCAGCAGACCATTTACCAGATCTAAAGTAATTATGTATGCTGGTTTTTAAAGATGAAGAATATGCAAGAAGCTCTTCTACCCGTTTGTTGAGAGAACCTAAAAATGTTGATTGAACAATACTACCTCTTGAACTCGTGAGCCTTCCCTTTAATAAAGCGTCATTGTAGGCTAGCGCAAGCTGCATGAAAAGAATTGGTAATCAATTACTGTAACACGCAAAATATGCTAAAAGGGATGCACTTTTACCTTTAGACTGGGGAGAAACTGAGAATCATTTAGAATCGGTATACCACTAATAACCTCATCTGCCATAGATGCAACAGTTGTGTATAATGACAAGTAGACCTGTACATGATGTGTAGTATTATTACTAAAGCAACAAAATTGTGGTAAAAGCTACATATTTATTTACTAATATCATGGAAATCAAAGAAATAAATTTTATGATATATATATACCTGTAAAAGTGCAGGTCTATCTTTACTCACACACTCAAATAGCACTTGCAAGCAGAACTCTTGGAAATCAGTATCAGATCTGTAAAAATATATGCTCATCAGTTGCCACCTAAAAGCTTGTTATGAATAACAGAGCCTAATTTAATCAACAGAATTACTTCTTCTGACTAGATAAAATAAGCAGTCAGCTCTTACTATCTGAAACATATGTTACACCAGTTGGATATACATTTTCCTGAAACAAGAACATATTTATAGCTAATCATGCTATATAAATATATAGTGTATACGTACTTGATGTTCCATGAATCATCACAGCAGAGAGCACCAAAAGCAATCAAGCTTGGATCGGATGAGAAGGAACTGACCAACTGATTTACACTTACTGCAGCATCACCATCATTATTATTGCTAGGAGTACATGTTCTCAAGCTTGCCAAACCAAACACCTGTAATGTGTAAATTCAGTTTTATTCAAAAACTAAAATAAAAATATCTGATACTTGAATTAATTTTAGAAATCACAAAGATCAAACCTTGTGCATCGCCCTTGAAAGCAAAGACTGGCGCCCTATGGGGTCATCCACATATGAACAAGCTCCAACTTTAAGTTTGATATAGAGGGTACCAGAATTAAATGGATCATTCTTGTCTCCAGCCTTCCACCAAGGTTTCTCTGTATGTTAAAAATAAGATTAGTCTATAACAGATTGCTATATGAATCATGAATCAGCTGTTAACATAAAGCTTTGCATAACTACCTTCTGGATTAAGCTCAATAACTTGAGGCCAGTAACGAGGACCGCAAACTCGAACCGTTTTTAACTGCAGCAGCGTATCAAACATCAAGAAAAAAAGCTATAATAGCAAAAAGTCTCGCACATAATGCATATAATTACACTAATAGTATGGAAATAAACAAGCAACTTACAAGAGCACGCTCGGGAAGAATGCAAGGAGTGACCTCACAGAAACTTGTTTCTGCATAATGCTGAGTTTCCTTGATAGTAACTTCAAGAGGAGCATAAACTGGTAGGCCTGTGTCCACATCAATTGTTTGAACCCACCGACCTTCTGTAGCAATGACATACAAGTGCCGATATGCCTGTACATGAAATTCTTTCACAATGTTATTATGAGGCAATAGACATGAAAGTACCCATAATATATATTGCTTAGTTAAGCAAAGAAGCTGATCAGAACCTGAAGGTGACAGCGATTGTCATTTGGGCCAGTGGGTAAACGTGGATAAAGGGTTATCAACAAAGCAGCAATAGAGCTGTTGCTAGTTGAGAAGGTTCTCATTCCACCCCCGAGGAACAAGAAACCAATAGCCAAGCTCACCTGAAAGGAATACACGTATTTTTATTTGTCTCAACTACCCAAATTATGATATAGAAGGCAAAACAAGTTAAGTAAATTATTTGAACTCATACAAGAATATATGCATGTAATAAAGTCAACACACTTTGTTTAAACTTTCATTGCACATTACAACTAAAATAATGAAATTCAGATAAAATCTGAGATACTTACAGTCCTAAGTCCAAAAATTAGTTTAGAACTAGATTAAATGTAATGAGTAATGACTTCTGTATGCATGGAAAATCAAGAATAGTTTGTGAACTTACTGCTGTTTGAGTACCATAATTGACATGTCCATCAGCTGAATTTCTACAGCGGAGAAATTTTAACAATTTAAAAGTCTGAAGGTGCCCTGAACCAGCCATAACCTGAGGATACTCCAGCGATGTGAAATCATGGGTTCGTGTTTCGATATCATTTGAATAAATATAAGGTGAAAGAGAAGAAAGATGATATAAAACCAACAATATAAGCAAGCAGATTGCACTTACCACAGACAGAGAAAGAGCAATAAGGTGTAGACATGTCTCTAATGTACCCCTATCAACATATTGGGATAATCCCCTTGGAAATCCAGGCAATTTCTTAACAGATAGAGGCTTTATCTGCAATATACATAAAAAGAAGCTGAAATTGACAGAAAAAAGTAGAGATGTCGGTTTCATAGAAAGACCATACCTCATTGAGGAAGGCAATAGCATAACTATAAAGCAAGTCGTGAGCACTTCCATCTTTTGAACCAGCAAATCTCAACCCTGGCAACAGTAACGCCGATACACTCAGTTCATGACTTCAAGTACATAATAAATAATTAAAATTTTAGAAAACTGATTCAGCATCAGTTTCTCCGCTATTGCAACATGATTTCAAACTTCGGCTATTTAATATCCTATCCATAACAAGTGAAACAACATATTGAAAAATAAATGTCCCATGTCTGATTGACGGGAAGCTCAAGTGCTTATTTTATATAAAGAATGTTGCAAGTTGCAACAATGAAAGTTAAAGAGTACATAATTGTTAAAGTCTTAAAGGATCACATACCCAGTGAAATACATGCACCAGCAACAATATTGACATATGCCTTAACAACTGCTTCATTGTCCATTTCGTCAGAATCAACCATCTCATCTTTAAGACCTTTGACACCATCTAATATTACTTTAGGTATCTGACCCTGGATCCAATCTTCAGATGGATGAATCCTGAAAGCAACATTGGTTTAGGTAGAGCTCCACCAACAGGAATATATATGGCATATGCTATATAATTAGTATTTACCTGCTCCACATTATCAAATTACGGGAGATCACATGAAGCATTATGAAGTCGGGCCTCACATATTGCAACTCAAAATGTGTTTGTGGGATATGAAGCCTGGATAGAATCGCTTGTGATTCAGTCTGCCATCAATAGTTCAGCATAAGAAACTTTTTGGGAAGTTGATCCTGAGAACAGAGCTCAAATTAAATATAGAATCCTTGATTTACCTTTAAGTACATTAGACCCAAAGCAATTATAGCTCCAGGTGCAGTTACATCGATATTAATCTGTGTTCCATCCATCATCTACATTAAAACACAAAAGCAGAAATTGAGAAAAGAGAATGAGTAACCAATTCTACAAACAATATTTACATTGCGAGTCCCAAGTAAATTAGGTTTTTTATAACCTGCCCGGAACCACGATTGTGATCATCTATCGACCCGTTGGAGAGAAAGGATCTTTCCTGGAGAAGAAAAAACAAACGGTCCACGCACGTGAATTACTGATCCTAGAGATCTTTCAAAATGAAGTAAACTGAGTACAAATAACTGAAAATGATCATATTCAAAAAGCATTTACATGGTGGATATCTTTGCCGCCGGCATACTGGAACAACCGATCAACTACTGTATCCATCAAACCAATTGCGTCTTGTCCACGGCCTTCAATTAGAGAGAACATAATGAGAATAAACTGGAACTTCCTAAAACTTGAAAAGTATGATTGATGGAACTAGGTTGAAATTTCGACCATATGGGTCGATTTAGGTTGTGTTTTATCTGAAACAAATAGAATTGTCAAATGGTCAATAGTCTCCAAGACGTATTCAAACGCATAAAACCTCCTAACTTATTACTAGTATATTTTATTTTATTTTTTAAAAAAGCTTTTCGTAATCGTATTTGACACTTCATTTGTTTATAATAAGCTACTCTCTCGGTCCCATATTTGTTGTCCACCTTTCCATTTTGGGTTGTCCCAAATTATTGTCCCCTTCTCTTAATCTGAGTGCTTTTGGTATGTGGACAACAATTTTGGGATGAAAGGAGTAAACATGTTGATAGATAAGTGTTTTAGGTCAGTCAACCAAGCCCATTTTGTCACTTATAGATAAAACATACCCAAAGCAACAAGTCCCAAGGAAATTCCAGCAGATACAGCATACCCTTCCCTTTCAAGTACATTATCACCTCCACTTCTACGCCCAATCTCACCCTGCAAAAGTTTATAAACCTTACTGATTGTGAACTAATTTGAGCTTGAAGATAAAAATTCTCCAAGTTAAGAAACCAATTTTTTCATAGACAAAAATAAAAAAGAAAGCAAAGACAGATTGTCGCTTTATTACAATGAGTCCAATGACAATTTCAGGCTTCCTATGTTAAAGATTCTTAGGTCTCACATATAACTCAAGCAGCGACGAATTGCATTAGATGCTTTATAAATAAGTGCTTAACTGAGAATAGCTAAGGATTTGGTCAAATAGGTTATACCATCAACAAAAGAAAGGGTCAACTATGAACCAAAATTAAAGTTCAAAGGGGTAGATGATTCATGTTTCACTTCAAAGGTTAAAAGAGTATTGTAGGAGTATAGGGTACAGACGGGATTTTGTAACTTGGGTTATTCCAGAACAAGATGAAGCGACTATGAGAGAACATACTAACTTCTAAAAGGAAGATGACGTACTTTAAAGATTATAAGAGATCTAATCCCTTACAGAAAAAAAATTGTATTTTTTTTGTTTATTTTTCATACGTATGAACTGCTGTCAACAATACATGGAATTTTGGAGCTCGCAGAAAATTTAGAAGATTGCTACATATGACGATAAAAATTCACAGACATTACATTTACAAGTGACAACCGTGGAGACATGAAAATGTACCAGAAGAATTTGCATCGTCTGGGGGTGTGCAGATCCTTCATAAAGAAGCCCAACTGAGACAAGCGCTGCTGACTGAAAATTGGTGAAATAACAATTAGAAGGTAATGTCCATCCATATATAAATTAAATAATGATACTAGTATTTTTATTTTATTTTTTCCTATCCTTAAAGCTGTATCAATATAGTTATATATTACCTGCACAAGGGTTGGTAATTCCAGTTCCGGAAAGGAAGACGGATGGCGAGCTGATATGTGTACATATAGTGCCTACGAAGAAAAGGAATGGTAGAATGAAAAATATTAGCATCAGCCCTATATGCAAAAACAAATGAATGAAGATGCCAATAGAACGTGCTTGAGTTCTTTTAGTTTCTCCCACAAAGTCATCAAGAATATGAGAATTTTTGGTTTTTCTTACATGACACAAATAAAAAAATAAAAAATAAAAAAAGGCACTGTTCAGCTACAAGAAGGTTAAAAGTTAAAACTTAACAATAGAAAGGTAGCATAAATGATGAAGAGAAGCAGATAATATAGCAACAAAGAAAATGATATTAAATAAAAAAGTCACATAACTAACCTTTGATATTGCTGGCTGCATAGTTCCTCTATAAGAAGCAGCAAGTCCAAGCATTAGTGCTGCTGTAGTGTGTTCATGTTCCTAGAAACATGGAAACATTACTTTTGCAGAGTATATCACTGATTTTTTTCTATACAACTTTATCATGCATTAACCAAAAGTACAAAATAATTACTTAAATACAA
Organism: Artemisia annua; assembly: GCA_014162995.1. NCBI lineage: Eukaryota > Viridiplantae > Streptophyta > Magnoliopsida > Asterales > Asteraceae > Artemisia > Artemisia annua. Next base: position 29,786 of record LBNU01024236.1, on the reverse strand, counting down.
TATATGGTGTCATATACTCATATGTTACACCACAACAAACAAAGACTCTAAGATTGCAACTGTGAATTATTTGGACAGAAAGGTTCATCAGGCAAGCTAAAAGAGATTATTATAATATGAACTTCAGGCATACGAAATGAAGAAATGAGACACAAATCACAAACTCACAACACAATATAGCTTATATCGGTGTCCAAGTGATTCCCTTTGTTAACTCATTGAACATTTTAAAATAAGCAACTACCTCTTACGTTTAAACATCCAAATTGGGGTAAATTTCAAACGAGAACTCATGCTAAAAATTTTAACACATAGATAATGATGATAACATGATACCTGACTTAAGTACTCATATATGTCAGTTATCCTGAGAACATCTAAGTGACCGTATAATCCTAGTGCAAACAGAAGACCTGCATGAGTAACATTTAGCTCCTCGGGCCTGTTGTACAGGATCCAAGTTCTGGACATTTTACCCTGTAAAAACAATGCTAATAAATACGAATATTATAGTGAACTTCAAATCTGAATAAAATAACATGGAAAAATTCATATGCTAAGGTCTAGAACTAGGAAGTATACTTCCAAAATAATTGTTCAATTATAAAGGTCCTAAAAAGTAAAAGTAACCATTTCTGCTTGAATTACATTGACCAACAAAACAACTTTGGGAAATTCACATTTCAGTGGAGGACACTTTCATGTGTTATATGATATGGCCATTTCACATAGACAGAATAACTAAGTGCTATAATCCTATAATATTTTCAGAAGAAACAATGAACCTGGAGAGGCGTCATCCGTAATCCAGCAGCTACAGCATTGTGAAACTCAGGCCAAGATTTAAGTTCCTGTATATTCCTTATTGTTGGATCCAAGTTAACCTAGGTAGGATGAAAAGAGTAAGAATGAAATTGTAATAAATACAAGAAACCAAATTACTGACGACAGATATCAGGCGATTTTGTTCATACAAAATACATATATATAACAAATATATATTCCCCTTATTTATGAACAGTAAGCAGAATTTCGTCAATCCGTTAGTCCAAACAGAAATTGTTAGCTTTCTACAACTAGACCATATACTGATGTGTTTTTCTTCTTTCTCCCTCATGCCACTTCATAACTCTTGGGGGGCGCTTGGTTCAGATTATAAAAATATTAATATATTGTTATTATTTAAAAGTAAAATTAAAGGACCATGAATGTAGGAGTGAATGGTGGGGGAAAGACTGCCCGTAAGAAGGCTTATCTAGGTAATGAATTTTATTACCCCCAATTTAGTGAGTAATGGAGTATCACCAACCTTAAGCAATGGAAGATTGCATTGCATATAACCAACCACCACTTTTCGTTATGATTACCTTTCCTTACCCCCTAAGACCCTCCCAACAAAGCACCCCCGTAGTAATCAGTTGGTATAGACATGAGAGCAACAAAGTTTAAGCAGAATCAAATTTTGAAGCTAAAATACTAATACTGTATCACAGGAAGCTAGTAAGCAGAGGTTCAATGGTACAGATTATCGACTACTATCCCAGTTCATAACTGGCCAAAACTGTTAGATATTGTTGAAAGAAATGAAATTATGAGCATACAGTTGCGTTATGTTGGGCGGGTAATCTGCCTGCTAATATCAATTTTGGGACAGGAAGTGCCTGCAGAAACATTCAAAGGAGGTCGTTAGACTATCTCTTATAGATAATTGTAGCAGGTAGACAAAAATAAAGATGTAAGAGCATAAACCAGATCTCAAGTGTTGACTTGAATGTGTTTGACGCATTGCAAAAGTACAGCAAATTTCTCGAAGACAAAAAGGGCCTCACCTCTGTTAACATAGTACATGTGGTTGAAAGGGTAAATGCACCACGGCCAATAGGGAGAGCAGTTGTCCTTTGAGCAAGCTGCCATAACTGAGCCTGCAAAAGAAGACCATAAAAAACAAATAGCTGTCATGAAAGATATTTACTGGCTCTTCCAAAAAAAGGCATGCCAAGTAAACAAATGTTGATTTATTACATCAGGTATAGGAGAAAATAAAACAGGATGAGCTACATTATTGAGCATACAAAAGCATAAGTCAGTTCTGAGGTATCAGTCTCATAAAAGATAATACATTTGAGGATTAAGTATTTTGGTGATTTGAGGTATGACCATATAAGTGTGTTGGTGAAATTCTTTACGTCCAATTCATCAAACAAAACTACACTTATGAACTCCATCCAGATCAGAGGAATTATAAAGGCCAAAAGCAATAGATCACCTGTTGAAGGTCCTGATCAGAGGCATTAGGGGTAACTGGTGTTTGAATTGCCACAGGTCTTGAAGAGCATAGAAGACGTCTAACCTGCCAAACACAAGTTCAAGAAAGTATCAAAAAACCAGCGAAGGAAGCAATAACATGAAGAAAAAAAAACGTTATGCCAACTTTCAAGTAACATCATGAAGAGAGTGCTACCAGCAAAGTTAGCAATAACATGGAAGGAAAAAAAAGCGTTATGCCAACTTTAAAGTAACATCATGAACAGAATGCTAAAGCCAAAAACAAACCTCATTTAGTCTAAGATCACGACCATATCGCAATTTTGTGCTAGAGCTGAAAATATGCTCCATGCCATCAATAATAGATCCATCCACAGAATCTGTATCCTCAAGCTTGGAATTTTCCGATCCATTTGCATCAGTGACTGAAGGAGGAATAGTAACTGGATGTAGATGTAGCATGTAAGGTGTAGACATGGAAACAGAAGCCACGTTGTTGGAAGACTTGATTTCAGTAAATTTATTTGAGAGTGCTAAACAAGACAAAGAGAGATCTTCCCGGCCAAGAAGAACATAAGCTGAAGCAGGCCAATCAGTAGGCGGACATTCACGACACTTGTCCAGTACCTATATGTATAAGCAACAAACAAAATTCGCTACTCAAGTTCAACATTTTGTCCAAAGATTTAATTGCAAAATTTTCTGGACCTGAGTCATCTTAAATTGTTAATGTATTGTGCCCTACATAGGAAAATGTCACTAAATAGTAACCAAGATTCACAGTGGTAATACTAGGTCACCCGAACTTTATTTTAGAAGCTTAACCACTCAAGATTCAATTGTTGTGAGAAAATTATACTGTAAGTTTTTACCAGCAACCTGTATTACACGCTGATGTGGTGTGTCAATTGTTCAAAATTGACAATGTGACAGCATCAAAAATATAATCAACCGATTACACCATACCATCATGGTTATAAAACTGCCACTTCTCAAGACCAGCTACTTTTCATAATTGGCACGCAACATCAGCATATGTAACCGGTAATACATGTTGCAGCTCAACTATTAAAAGTATATAACATTAAGACTTGATTAGTTAAACATCTTAAATAAAATTTGAATGACTTAGGTGAAACAATCACGAAACTTGGTCACTACTTAGTGACATTTGTGTAGGGAAGATAGGATGCAACACTAAAGTACAAGTTTTAAAGCATAACTTACATGTCGCAAGGGAAGAGATACACCAGCAGGCAACAAGTCTAGTTGTTGCAATCCAAATTTTTCTCCAACCATTGCTAGTACAGTTAGCTCTTCAGGTGTAGAAGCTGATCCAGTAGAGAACTTGCAATAAACATCAGATGACAATTTATTCCCTATCACTTTTCCACCACATAACACGCTATAAAATGAAACTATCTTTCTGGCCCAGCTAACAATAGAACTTCCATCTTTACACATGAGAAGTGGAAGATCAGCAACGGTTGTAGCATTACACCCATGTCTTAAGCAGTTCTCAAGCCACGTAAATAAACTGGGCGGAGATCGTTGAGAGAATGAAGTTACATTAATACAGTACTTTCTAGAAAGGGCAGGAAAGTCACGTATATAATAGTCCAAGTAACCAGCTTCACCCAAGACTTTGGAGACTTCACATAGCAAATTAACAAGAAGACCTAGATCCCTGCAATACCATTCCGACAGTTTATTCTTAATCACTGACTGAGAGCATGAGTACGAAAGTTGATCATTATCGATTATTAACACTAAACTTGTGTTGGTAGCTCAAATGATGTAAAGGTGATAATTATTCAGTTGATACAAGGATTCATTCTATTCATAAGTTCCAAATGAGTTAGGGTTGCCATTGACAACAGCATGGGTTAAAAATGGGCTACAATAAAACATATGAAGGCTAGAAAGACAAATGTTGATATGAACATGAAAGGCACCTTTTACGAAGATGGTTAAGTTTCAGACTTTCATACACTGCATGTAGTAAATCAAGAACCTGTATCAAAGATTCAGATGTGTATGATGTGTCCAGCTGTAGAGAAGCAGTACATGATTCATCATTTTTTAGTGACATTTTAGGAGAAAGGTCACGCATGAAATGAGATTTAGAATATTTATCATGAAAACTGCTGTTGACCAGAAACTCCCATGATGAGCCTGAATGCATTTGAGGAACTTTCCTATTTTTCCCAAAAATTTCTAATATAATAGCACAGAAAGACTCCCATTCAGAATCAACAGGAGAATCAACCCTAGATAGATAAGCTGAATCACCATTTCCCCAAAGAAGAGCCACAAAGTGATTATATAAACTAGCTTCAAGTCCCTCGGCCATTGCTGTAATGCAGTCATTTGCCAATGATGATGAAGGGTATCTACGAAACGTACATCTGAGCATCTATAAAAATATAGAAAAATTAAAAGTGTGTAACTTAAAAAGTAGGAAGAAATTCAACAGAACCATATGCATATAAATTGATATCAACCTGTCCATTATTTACAATGACGTTGATTCTCCCTTCAACAGCATCTGCCAATCCAACAACCTTTACATCTTGAAAAGAAGTTGATGCTTCCAGTGGCTTAAAATTAAGTGAAACACCACCACGTCCCTGAAAAGAGGGTAGGACATATCTACACAGGCATTGCTTCCCTGACTGATGCAGTAACAGATTGTATGAGTTCATCATAAAAACTGTAGCAACAAAAATGCAAATAATTCTTTGAGCTTTTCTCATCTATTTTAACATGCTCAGGATGCTAGTTCGTTATTTAGAGTCTTACAGGGTGTTTGTGTAAGCTTTTTGTTGTAAGGTTAAGCTTATTTTTAATAAGCAGCTTATGGCTTATAACGAATAAGCACAAAAACTCTTGCTGGTGTCTGAATTAGCTTATGATAATTAGCTAATAAAAAAGCTTATAAAGCTAAACAAGCCCATAAGCTACATGAGAAGAGCTTATTAAAACCCCCTAAATCATAAGCCTAAGCCTATAAGCTTACCCAAACACTACGATGGCTTTTTTTCTAGATAAGTTGATAAACCCACAAACAAGCTAACACGCACACCCCCTTTTAAATCATGTAAACTTCAAAATGCACATAGCACGCCTCACTGCATATGATATTATGATGGAAAGAGCAACAGACTTAACGGACTTACATAAAGCATAAGAGTGTTTTCAGGGGCCAAAACAATGATATCTCTATATGGCAGCTGTCCAACTTTAACTCTGAAAAAGTTAAAAAAAAAAATGATAATAAAAATTAAAAAATTATGGAATGATTCTAAAATACCAAGTTGTTGGATATTAAAGGTCATTCCCTACCTTGGGCGAGTTACAACAACAGGTGCTGCTGCAATGGCAGGTATACTCCAGCTCATGTCAGGCCTAATATCATAGAGAATTTCGTTATTCAGTTCAACACACTGAAGTCTCACTGCTTGCAACTTCTTTTGTTCTTGAAGAAGGAAACATATAATGGGAGTGGCATCATTATCTGTTGCCAAGAAAACCTGCATAAAGTCATTCCAACGAAAGAAATACTGTTTCAATGTTAAGTAGTAGTAAATAACTAAAGTAAACCACTATCATGCCACCCTCACTCCTTTCTAGGACTATTATCACTCGCTCACTAGTTTAAAAGACATCACAGAAATGAATGTGTCACCTCACTTGCAGCTGCTTGTGCACCTTTCCCTTGCCATATTCTTCTAAAAAAGAACTTTTTAGATAAAATAATATCTGGAAGTACAGAGGCCCCTACTTCAAGGTTGGAATTTATTACTTCTGCTGTCCATAAAGAATGTTGCGCCTTTCCTGAAAGAAAAACCATATCAAAAGCATGTAAGAATAGATATCAAACTAGCTTCTCTCAAGTGGTATGCTAAAAGAAAGTGAAAACCTTTATGATATGATGCCATAAGAGGAATAAGATCACTAGTCCATATCGTCTTTTCATCAAATTCCTTCATGGTGTTTAGCTTCCCTCTTTCCTCGATATAAATAGGCTAGCCAACAAAACAAAGAATTAACCAGAAGAAAATTGAATATACAAATATGCATGCCTGATGCAGCGTTATAAAGAATGACAATATAAACAAAAGCAGCAGAAAGTGTTTTAAACACCTGTGGTTCTTCCAATGGATCCTTCAAAATCAGATGTGAAGATAGTGAAGCTCCATCTCCTCTATTCATATGATCCCACGAACTTCTTAAACTGGAAATATGCTGAGGACTATAACCGATATCTTTCTTTGAACGGGGTAGATCACGGGCAGTCAGATATGGGCTTGAAGATGAAAAATGTGAATGTGTTGATGAATTTGATTCATTTGTCTGTTGGAGAAGTAGGCCAGATGGAAGAGGCCATATTGAAGTGACAGCACGAGAAAGAGGAATAGATACTGCATCGCCTGCCAAAAAGCGCATCAAAGTTTGAACCAATTGGGTTTAATTAAAACTGACATCCAACTGAAATGTTATAAGATAAATAAAATAACACAACACCCCATGCAAAAATAAAAATAAAAAAATGGTTCGCCCTTTTTCGAAAATAAATGCACACGCTTATTTGACAGAAATATTGGTATGGACATTGTAAGATTCAAAAAAGAACGATCAGTATATGTATGTCTATAACTTGTCACACTAATGCTTAGATCGTAATATGGTATAATGAACTTCATACAAAAAAAGAAAAGGTGAAACTAATGGTAAGACGGTAGCCTGCAATATCTTCATAATGATGTTAACTTAAACTATCAATAAAGCTCCATGAGCCATAAATGATTAGTTCTACCCACCTGATGCACTATAGATAGTTACACTGTCTACTTGTAAAACACAAAGAAGAGCTTCAGACAAGTCTCCCATACGACACCAACAGGCCTAAAAATCAACAAGAAGGAAGTTAACATTTGGCATCTTAAAAACACACAAGTAATAAGCAATGCATAAGAAACAGCACAGTCAAAGCAATGTCAGGAGATTACTTGCGACATCAAATAATACAGTGAATTAATAGAGCAAAAACAGATACCATGATAACTGGTTCAGGTAAGCTGAATCTCTTGTACACTCTAGCTCCAATTGTCCATAGTATCCTGTTACATCAGGTGGTAGTAAACATTTTGTGTTGATTTCTAACCAAAACGAAGGTAACTTAACCAAGGTTAATACATTCTGTTAATTTGTAAAGTGGGTTCGACACTAAGACCAATAAATGCCTGAAATTCAGACAAATCGCTCCCAGCAGCATAGTTTTACGGTTCAACTATTATACATAATTATAAACCCTTTCGCCTGTTGCAGTATGAATGACCTGCACTCTAAGAACTTAAGGAGCAGGGCTTAACTCTATAATCAGCTTATTGGCTGCTGTAAGTTTATCGAAACTAGTTACCTATGCCAGTAATGTTATGCAAACTTCACAAATAATTTATGACCGACTATATTTACCTATGTACATATGTGTGTGCAGTTGCCCACCCATATGTATGCACGCCTGCCAGTATCCACATATAACAACAAATCTTCTAGAAGCTCAAGTCCCAAATATACAAACCTACTAATAAATACTGTAACTAAATAGCACAAATTCACAAAAACGCCAAACGACTAAGTAGCCAATTCTGTTACACGTAGGTGTCTCACTAATCACTATGTATCTCTATTCAACGGCGTTCAGTCTCACTTGCACTAAACACTACACAATCTCCGATGGTTCCGAACTCAAGTATTTCATAACAAACAGTTCGGCAATCTAACTTTATCGACAGATACTATGTCACGGACTCACGGTACCTTAATCGCTACGCCTACCAAACGCCATTAACTTGTATCAGTTGTTCACAATTTCAATCAGCAGTAACAAAATTATCGAACTCTCATTACCGCAACTGATCTAGTACATAAATTAGGGCTTCCTCTACCAATCGAATAATCGTAAAACCTAATTAAGAAACAACTAACTCAAAATCAACTAAAAAGCATCGAAATTACCGATTTCCTCTTATAAAAAGCTCGTGATCGCTTCGATCACTCAACGAAGACTCGTTCTCATCAGATTCCGGTTCGTCTCGTTGTCGAGCAACTTCGGGATCGAATAGAGAGTAGGTGTAGTCGTCATCGGTTGATTTACCGTCGAGAGCTTCGGCTATTAGTCCGAATGGCTTGAATTCGCCGAGAACTGTGAGGTTTCGGATACCGAGTGGGGGCATTTTTGAGATGTAGTCAAGGTGTTTGATGAAATAAGTTGGGAGTGGTTTGAAAGTGTGTGTTTGGTCTCCCGCCTTTTTTTTGGGGGTNATAAAGCTTCATGAGCCATAAATGATTAGTTCTACCCACCTGATGCACTATAGATAGTTACACTGTCTACTTGTAAAACACAAAGAAGAGCTTCAGACAAGTCTCCCATACGACACCAACAGGCCTAAAAATCAACAAGAAGGAAGTTAACATTTGGCATCTTAAAAACACACAAGTAATAAGCAATGCATAAGAAACAGCACAGTCAAAGCAATGTCAGGAGATTACTTGCGACATCAAATAATACAGTGAATTAATAGAGCAAAAACAGATACCATGATAACTGGTTCAGGTAAGCTGAATCTCTTGTACACTCTAGCTCCAATTGTCCATAGTATCCTGTTACATCAGGTGGTAGTAAACATTTTGTGTTGATTTCTAACCAAAACGAAGGTAACTTAACCAAGGTTAATACATTCTGTTAATTTGTAAAGTGGGTTCGACACTAAGACCAATAAATGCCTGAAATTCAGACAAATCGCTCCCAGCAGCATAGTTTTACGGTTCAACTATTATACATAATTATAAACCCTTTCGCCTGTTGCAGTATGAATGACCTGCACTCTAAGAACTTAAGGAGCAGGGCTTAACTCTATAATCAGCTTATTGGCTGCTGTAAGTTTATCGAAACTAGTTACCTATGCCAGTAATGTTATGCAAACTTCACAAATAATTTATGACCGACTATATTTACCTATGTACATATGTGTGTGCAGTTGCCCACCCATATGTATGCACGCCTGCCAGTATCCACATATAACAACAAATCTTCTAGAAGCTCAAGTCCCAAATATACAAACCTACTAATAAATACTGTAACTAAATAGCACAAATTCACAAAAACGCCAAACGACTAAGTAGCCAATTCTGTTACACGTAGGTGTCTCACTAATCACTATGTATCTCTATTCAACGGCGTTCAGTCTCACTTGCACTAAACACTACACAATCTCCGATGGTTCCGAACTCAAGTATTTCATAACAAACAGTTCGGCAATCTAACTTTATCGACAGATACTATGTCACGGACTCACGGTACCTTAATCGCTACGCCTACCAAACGCCATTAACTTGTATCAGTTGTTCACAATTTCAATCAGCAGTAACAAAATTATCGAACTCTCATTACCGCAACTGATCTAGTACATAAATTAGGGCTTCCTCTACCAATCGAATAATCGTAAAACCTAATTAAGAAACAACTAACTCAAAATCAACTAAAAAGCATCGAAATTACCGATTTCCTCTTATAAAAAGCTCGTGATCGCTTCGATCACTCAACGAAGACTCGTTCTCATCAGATTCCGGTTCGTCTCGTTGTCGAGCAACTTCGGGATCGAATAGAGAGTAGGTGTAGTCGTCATCGGTTGATTTACCGTCGAGAGCTTCGGCTATTAGTCCGAATGGCTTGAATTCGCCGAGAACTGTGAGGTTTCGGATACCGAGTGGGGGCATTTTTGAGATGTAGTCAAGGTGTTTGATGAAATAAGTTGGGAGTGGTTTGAAAGTGTGTGTTTGGTCTCCCGCCTTTTTTTTGGGGGTGGGGGGGGGGGTGTTTGAGTAGAACCCTAGTCCGATTGAGTGAGATCCGGTGGGAGTTTGGGCTCCATTTCACTATTTTAAACGTCCCGGGCTACGTTTGGCGCAAAATTTTTTAGAGCTTTTTTTGGTGATGAGCGAATAATGAGTTTTTTGATTTTTAGTGTTCGTTTGACATGAGAGATGTGAGCTTCTGTCACAGCTACTTTTACCAAACATAACCCTAATCTTTCTTTACAAATACTAGTAGTCTATATATGGTCCCATTACTTAATTTATTTGTAAAATTAACACTAAGCGTGGAGCGTGTTTTTCTCGTCACATCAGTTTCACATCATAAAAAAACATTTTTTTTTTCTTTTAACTTTCCTTCAATAATTGCAACACATTTTCTTTTTCCGCTAAATCTTTATATCTTTCTCCAATATCTTACAATATCTTTCTCCAATATTGGTATTCTCTCTCCTCCTAACTTCGAGAGTTAAGTCTCGCAAAAGAGAAAAAAAGAATCTTTTGTCGTGTACTAAGGTGGAGTGATTTCTTATTTGCCGCTGACATGACATTATTCATTCACTATTTCCGCTTGATGTACCCTATACCCTAAAGGGGTGTTTCTTTTTTCTTAATGTCCTAGATAGAGAAATTTCTTAACCCAAATAGCAAAAAATATGTTTCTTTTTCACTTATTACAAAATGAAATTCTAGATGATGAAGAGAGCGACACAATTACCCTCACCTTTTTCTTTTTATTCTATCTCTTCCTTTTGTACCTCATTTGTTTTCTCTTTCACACCACCTCTCATGACACCATAACTCCCACTGCAAATGCTAACTCCACTCTGATTTGCAGACTTACTCTGCCGTCTCCACCACTAACATATTTTCTTAATTTCGGTCTAACCACTTCATCATTGTATCTGTATAAATTTACAATAAATTTAGGTTCTTCTCACTTAAATTCTTCTCACTTCATCATCCTGTGTTTTTCAAAGTTTGTAGTAATTTAAGTTTAATTTCATTTCTTCTTGATTCTGAAAAGTTATATAAAGAGTATGTGTTTGGTTGAAATTAATATGATTGCATGATATATAATTGTTAAGACGTTTCTTCTTCTTTTCACCATTATTTCCATGTGTGTTTTTTTTAGAACATGAGATTACGAGATTTAGTTTCACAATTTTTTTTGTTTGAGTTTACGTTATTGATTTTGTCACATAGATACAAGAAGTAGATAGTTCAAATGGTTCTTACTCTAAACAACAACCTTAATCTAAAAGAAGCTATTTACAGAGGAGAAGAAGAAGAAGAAACTCTAACGTTGTTGTGGTATATAGTTGGGTTTATAATCAGATTTAAAGTGACAAATCTGAAAACTTTTCTTAAAATATCTCCAATCACATTTTATGATGAAAATAAAAATACAACGTTGATATATTTTATGAAAATACTAATATAAATTTTTATGAAATTTGGTAATAACAATTGTAAGTACATGTATAATCTAAACAAGTTATTTTATTTTCTTCTTTAACTCAAGGTATATTTTTTTTTCTTTCTATCTGTCTCAAGAATATAAAACTAATAATCTTTATAATTTCCATTTTATTTTTTCTCATTCTTTCCCTTTTCTTTTGCTTTAAATTTTAAAAACAAAGTACTAGATAATTTAACTAACTAAAAGTTTTACTCATTTTTAAAAACTCATTTCGGTTAGCTTAAACATATAAAAACTTACAGATTTTTAAAAACCTTTATAAATCTATATAATAAATCAAACTTATTTTGTAGGCTAACTTAGGATGTGCTTGAGTGTGTGCTTGAATGTATGTAGCTAGTTCATATCGATAAACACATTTTTTTATCACCCTTTTTACTTTTCCTCTAAAACCGGTCATGAGTCTTAATTCATATCATCTTCTTAAATCACCCGAACCACGATAATCAACTAGTATTCAATCCTAACACTTATTATACAAACACCAAACAAAGACAGTTTTTATATGTACGTGTAGATGGACATTACATTCACACTTGGAAAACGTTTACTTCTAAGCTTTGCGAGGAAGAAAAGAAATATATAAAACTTGTAAACTTCTAAATATTGAGCAATAAACTGTATTATATGAGCGCAAAGATGTTAGGTCGGCCAAAAACTAAAAATTTCACCGAGACAAGCGCAGCGCCTGAGACCAGATAGCTCCAATCCACTGACTCAAAATTAAGACACGTGTCACTCCAGGAACATCCAATGATCCAAATAAAAGACCACGTTTCACACCTAGCTACAACTTTTAGACTATAGTTCATCTTCGTCACTTTTACCCACCATGTCCTCATGCAACGTGTCACCATGCATGTAAACTTTTTTCACTAGCTCCTATAGCCCAGTAATTGTATAAATACCAACGTCATTGTTTTAGTTAGTCACAAAAGTAATAATTTGAAGTTGGAAAGAAAAAAATGGCATCTCAACAACAAGAACGAAAGGTATCCGACAAGATCCCTGAACAGGAGAAGAAGAAACTTGACGAACGTGCGGCTCAAGGAGAAACTGTTGTTCCTGGAGGTACTGGTGGTAAAACCCTCGAGGCTCAGGAAAACCTAGCTGAAGGTATACATATTTATTTATTTTTCGAGAATTACCGTTTTATATATATATGGTGTCTAGTGTTTTAAAATACGCGTCAACTTTAATATGTGTAATAAATATTTGTGAAGGTCGTAGCAAAGGTGGACAGACCAGGAAGGACCAGCTAGGGACAGAAGGGTATCAAGAGATGGGGAAAAAAGGTGGTCTTAGCACCGGTGACAAGTCGGGTGGCGAACGAGCCGAGGAGGAAGATATCCCGATAGATGAATCCAAGTACACCAAGAAGGGTTGATGTCGAAAGTCGGACGAGGGTGCTCGCTTGTTCGACGATGATGATAGTATGATGTTTAGTATGTTGTATGTCTGTTTGTAAGATAGTTTCCACTACAAAACAAAGCATGTTTTTACACATTTAAATGATGATATCTCCACACCTAAGAGTGTGTAAAATTTTAAAGTCCACATTTGGATCGTGTGTGGAGATTTTGTGCGTCACAAAATTTGTCACTCTTATAAATGTGGATACATTACTTGACTCTCACACTAAAAAGTGTGGATAAAATCTCTAATTACACGTTTAAAAATGTGGAAAGGCCTTAAGAAGTGCACAAAGGTGAGTGTGGACAATCATAAAACTCCACACTTTTAAATGTGGACAACCATAAAAACTCCACACTTTCAAATGTGGAAAATCAAAAAAACCCCACACTTTATGGTGTTGACAACCAAAAACACTGTCATTTTTAAAAATTTACATATATTACCCTCCAGCTTTTCAAATTTTACATTATAATCCCTGTAGTTTGCTGCAAACTAGTAAACTGCAAATCGACTAATTTAACGCAATAACATAGATTCAACACAACTAACAGAGATCCAATTTATCATTGCAATAACAGAGATCCAATTTACAAATTTGACTACAAAAGGTACATCCAACCAAAAGATCACTAATTCATTGCAATAACAATCGTTGGAACAATCCAGAAGAAAGCGTTTAATAAATGTGAAACAATCACCGAAACAATCTTGTTTGCCATACGCCACCTTCAACTGCCACACCTGAAGAAATGAAGTTGTATCAAGAAGTTACTGAACCCATCAGTGCTTAAAGGAATAACTGTGAGAGAGGCGCAAAAAGAGAACACATAAATAACTACAAGTATTTTAACAGGTACTTTCTCTGTTTTCTGTTAACCTGACTTACTTTAATGTGTATTTTTTAATTGATCTTACAATGATTGATGTTACTATATTTGATCCTAACAAGTAATCCATTATGTCCATCAAAAAACAATTCCAACCGAAGAATATCTAATGCCGTTGGGGTCTGCGCCAAAATAAGAAGTCAACCATAAGAAACACAACCTTCATGGAACCTAATATCACAACTTTATATCATCTTAAACCTGCTACTAGATTCTACGTGTACTGTTGATGTTTTCTAAACCCAAAATATTGATTTCTCATTAGCAAAATCTATGAAGATAGCAAATGCAAACTCTGCATACTAAGCTTTGACTACTTTACATAAGAACTTCACTTGGAACAGAATATTCAGCTAAGTAGACTAGTTATATGGATACGCAGCAAGTAAAAAACCAGCAATGAAAACCAACAATCCTTTTATACGAAACTCATTACTACTTCTTACTTAAAACTTAAACTTAATATCAATACTTCTACTACTTCGTCACCAAAAGTTTGCTCCTATCTAAGTGCAACTCCTGGCATGATGAACCTATAATAACATCAATCACAGCATATCAAATTCCCAATTTAGAACACCTAATCATTTATATTTATCAAAACTAGTTACCGATGCCAGTAATGTTGTGCAAACTTCACAAATAATTTACGATTGTGACTATATCCACCTATGTACATGTGTGTGCAGTTGCCCACCCATATGTATGCACGCCTGCCGGTATCCACGTATAACAACAAATCTTCCAGAAGCTCAAGTCCCAAATATTCAAACCTACTAATAAATACTGTAACTAAATAGCACAAATTCACAAAAACGCCAAACGTGTAAGTAGCCAATTCTGTTACACGTAGGTAATAAAGTCAACGGCGTTCAGTCTCACTTACACTAAACACTACACAATCTCCAATGGTTCCTAACTCAAGTATTTCATAACAAACAGTTCGGCAATCTAACTTTATCGACAGATACTATGTCACGGACTCACGGTACCTTAATCGCTACGCATACCAAACGCCATTAACTTGTATCAGTTGTTCACAATTTCAATTAACGCAACTGATCTAGTACATAAATTAGGGCTTCCTCTAGTATCGCATTCGGTTTAACAATTATCGCGTAATCATAAAACCTAATTAGTAATTACATAACTCAACAGCAACTAAAAAGCATCGAAATTACCGATTTCCTCTTATAAAAAGCTCGTGATCGCTTCGATCACTCAACGAAGACTCGTTCTCATCAGATTCCGGCTCGTCTCGTTGTCGAGCAACTTCGGGGTCGAATAGAGAGTAGGTGTAGTCGTCATCGGTTGATTTACCGTCGAGAGCTTCGGCTATTAGTCCGAATGGCTTGAATTCGCCGAGAACTGTGAGGTTTCGGATACCGAGTGGGGGCATTTTTGAGATGTAGTCAAGGTGTTTGATGAAATAAGTTGGGAGTGGTTTGAAAGTGTGTGTTTGGTCTCCCGCCTTTTTTTTGGGGGTTTTGAGTAGAACCCTAGTCCGATTGAGTGAGATCCCGTGGGAGTTTGGGCTCCATTTCACTATTTTAAATGTCTAGTCTTTCTTTACAAGTACTAGTAGTATATATGGTCCCTTAACTTGATTTATTTGTGAAATTGACGCTGGGGCACGTTTGGTAGAGGGAATTTCAAATAAATGAAATGAAATAGAGAATAGAAATCAGTAGAGAATTTTGTTCAATTCTAATGTTTGGTAAAAACAGAGACTTGACCTGACAAATGAAAAAAATAAATAAATAAATAACATTTTGTAATATGAGACTCACATTTATTTGTTTGTTGATTTTTTTAAAAAAAATTATTTTTTCTAAATAACAATTCTATCAAAAATATATTTTAAAAAAATATATTTTTTTAAAATTATTTTTTATAAAAAAATTATTTCAAAAAAAAGTTTAAAAAAAAACCTTATTTTTTAAAAAATTTATTTAAAAAAATTATTTAAATGTTTTTTTTTTTAATTTATTTTTAATAAAAAAATATATTTTTTTAATAAATTTAACAAATTAATTTTTTAAATAATTTATTTGACACTAAAATACACATGTAAGATAAAAAAGGAAAAATACATATCATAAAAAATATTACAAAAACAAAAAATTTCCATTTCTCCAATTTCTCAACAAAAAGTGATGAAAATAAAAGTTTAAAAATTACACTACCAATTATCTATCAATTCTTTTCAATTCTCCACCTTTTTATTTCTCTCATCTACCAAACAATAGAATTCAATTTATTTCCATTTCTCTTTTCTCATTTCTCTCTACCAAACACACCTAACAGTGTTTCTTTTTGTTCTTTAATGAGACATGGAGAAATTTCTTAACCCAAATAGTTAAATAGTTGTTTCTTTTTCACTTAATACAAAATGATGAAAGTTTTTCACTTATTAGTTATTACAAACTGAAAAATGTGAAAGAGGGCTAAAATTAAGGTTGTCTGTATTTAGGATGTATTTTAGACACAATTATGCTCACTTTTTTCTTTTATTTTATTTGTTTCTTTTGTACCTTATTTGTTTTCTCTTCCACACTACCTCTCATGACAACATATGCTAACTCCACTCCGATCTTCTGACTTATTCTACCGTCTCCACCACTAATAAATTTTTAATTTTGACCTAATCACTTCATCATTGTATATTTATAAATTTACAATAAATTTGAGTTATTCACCCTTAATGCAGTTATTAGGGATTTATAATAGGATTTGGATTTGGTGCTTTGGTATGTTATTGGGTTTATAATAGGATTTGGATTTTGTGTAGGATTTATTAAATGATGTAAGAGGAAAAATATATATTTTTTTTATAAAGGATTAAATTATTTTTATCTATACTACATATAATGCACATAGCCATCTCACTCTTAATTTTAAGATGTACAAGACAAGAAGCATAATGTACACCACTTTAATGCACATTCTCACTCTTAATTTTCAGACTTACAAGATAAGAAGCATAATGTACATCACTTTAACGCACATATTAAAAAGACAAAATACCACTTTAATGCTAGTAATGTAATCAAGATATTTAATGTAGTCAATTAATTAACTGGTCAATGAATACAATTAATGCAGTTATTAAAACACGCCTTACAAAAAAATACAAATTATCAAGCATATTGTCCAATCAACTTAAACACAATTCCTGCATTAAATGTCACTAATACAAATAATAAAGCTCATTACAATTATTCAAGCCCGAACGGGCAACGGGCCAAACGGCTCAAGCCCTAACGGGCACGGGCCAAACGAGCTCATGTTATACGAATCGCTTTAAAAAATACCCAAAAAGACGAAATAAATTCCTTAGTTAAGGAGTTAAAATACGTCACATGAAATTTTTGATATCCGTAAATTTATTGTCAAAAAAAGCATAATAAACTAAAATACATCATTCATCGGAAAGTTTTATTTTAAGGTACCCGCCGCCGCAACGCGCGGGTACCCTGCTAGTCTATATTAATGTGGAGAGAGATAAACACTTTTTTTTTGTCCCACTTGAAGTATGTGAAATCCACCTTTCCACCTTTTACGTGAGGCTTAGTTTTAAGTGTGTGAACCTTAAATATTTGGTTTAGAAAATTAGAAAACAACCAAACACATATTTAATCTCTATTCAAATCAAAACTCACTTAAGAGTAGGATGCTAAACGCGCCCTACTAATGTTGTTTTACAGGGTGGAGTTAGCTAAATTGTAGTTGGAGTTCAAGCTTGCGAGCTTATATTATAAACTGAAAATTGTAGTTTATATTTTCATATGATTTAATTATAGTTGGAGCTTATTGTTGTAAAATAACATAAAATATATCAAATTAAATTTATATATATTTTAAGTTTTTACTTCTTAATCCATTATATGTTAAATATATTAATATTGTGTTTGTTAGTTATAATTTTGAGAAGGAAAAAAATTTATTGATTTTATGTGTTTTTAAAGATCACGATGAAAATGTTTAATGTATGTCAATGAATTTTTTTCACCCTATAAAATGACAAAAACACGCCTAAGGTTGTGCAATTGGCATGCTATTCATCCTTCCATTAGGCAATTCACATCTCGCTTGGGGTATTTTTAGTGGTGTACGTGTTACTAGACCCACTTACGCGTATAACAATTATAGCTGGGATGGTGTTTTAGTTGAATATTAGTTGATTATTGTGGTTCGGGTGATTGAAGAAAATGATATGAATTAAGAATCATGACCGGTATAAAGAGAGTAAAAAGAGGTGAAAAAAGAAAATGTGTTTATCGATATGAACTAGCTACGCATACTAAGCACACCCTCTTAGTACATTGTGCTGACTTACAATAAGTTCTTACAAAACAAATTTAGTTTATTACTTTATTATATAAATTTATTAACTTTTTTATAATCTACAAGTTTTTATAAGTTTAAGCTAACCGAAATGAGTTTTTAAAAATGAGTACAACTGTTATCTGATACTTTGTTTTTAAACTTTAAACTAAAAGAAAAAAAAATGAGAAATAAATAAAAGGAAATTATAAAGGTTATTTACTCTATATACTATAAGAGGGGAGAATATTCCCTATAGTTGAAATACGTGCCACCATAAAAAATTCGAAAATCATTTTTTTATAAGCGAAGAGGAAAACGAATTACTCCCGTACTATTAACGTAGTTTCTAAATAATATTAGTAAAAAAATAATAAAAACTTACAAAACACACCCTGAACTTTTTAATATTTACGACTTTTTTATATAACAATCTTTATTTGCCAAATATCTGACAGATATCAAGCGGTTTCTTGAATAAAAAAATACTGGCAAAAAGGTCTCTCGATAATGAACAAAACAAGCCCAATATTGATATACTTTGGACGTACGTATCATTTTATAAAAAATGTTGAAGTTTAATATTTATATATATAGTTTTTAAATAAAAGAACTTTCAGACTGCACCCTTAACCTATGAAATAGCTTTAAAAATTATCCTAAATTTTTTTAAAAGCTCTAAGAGTCAAAATTAGCCCCGCCACAATACACTGGTGCCCACACAACATTCATTTCAAAAAAGACGTCGTACGACTACGACAACTACAAATATAGCTTGACATAACATTTATTCCAAACAAATACAACAAGTGTAGGCAAAAAACAGACCACGATCTCACAACAGAAGCCCCGCCCAAACATTGTTCGTAAATTATTATCGCAAAAAATTTCTAAAAATTCCCGCTGCAATGCAGCGGGCGCCTTCCTACTTGTTGGTTCTATATTCTTGGGACAAATAGAAAGAAAAAGGAAACAACTTGAGTTAAAGAAGACGATAAAATAACTTGTTTAAATTATATGTGCGATCACAATTGTACAAACACCCAACAAAGACAGTTTTTATATGTACCTAGATGGACATGATTTACATTCACACTTGGAAAACGTTTACTTCTAAGCTTTGCGAGGAAGAAAAGAAATATATAAAACTTGTAAACTTTTAAATATTGAGTAATAAAATATGTCGGCCAAAAACTAAAAATTTCATGAGACAAGCGCAGCACCTGAGATCAGATAGGTCCAATCGACTGACTCACAATGAAGACACGTGTCTCTCCAGGGACATCCAAATAAAACACCACGTTTCACACCTAGCTATATCTTTTAGACTATAGTTCATCTTCGTCACCCATCCTCATGCAACGTGTCACCATGCATGTAAACTTTTTTCACTAGCTCCTATAGCCCAGTAATTGTATAAATACCATCGTTATTGTTTTGGTTAGTCACAAAAGTAATTCCAGTTGAAAGAAAATAAAAATGGCGTCTGAACAACAAGAGCGAAAGGTATCCGACAAGATCTCTGACCAGGAGAAGAAGAAACTCGACGAACGAGCTGCTCATGGGGAAACTGTCGTTCCGGGAGGTACCGGTGGTAAAACCCTCGAGGCTCAGGAAAACCTAGCTGAAGGTATACATTATTTATTTATTTTTCTAGAATCACTGTTATCGTGTCTAGTGTTTTAAAATACGTGTCGACTTTAACATGTGTAATAAATATTTGTGAAGGTCGTAGCAAAGGTGGACAGACCAGGAAGGACCAGCTAGGGACAGAAGGGTACCAGGAGATGGGAAAAAAGGGTGGTCTTAGCACCGGTGACAAGTCGGGTGGCGAACGAGCTGAGGAGGAAGATATCCCGATAGACGAATCCAAGTATACGAAGAAGGGTTGATGTCGAAAGTCGGACGAGGGTGCTCGCTTGTTCGACGATGATGATAGTATGATGTTTAGTATGTTGTATGTCTGTTTGTAAGATAGTTTCGTAGGTAGATGTAATATGGTCATGTGTGATGATCGTGTTGGTAATTTTCCTATGTTCTACCATCGTGGATACATGGTGGTCGTCCTAAACCAACTATGATCATATTATGTAGCTCTCTTGCAGTGTAATATAAGGCTTGTTTAGTATCTTGCTCGCTTATTATGTTACGTTTTGGAACATTACTGACAAGTTCACGTTTCATAATTGTGCATCAACAACATTTATTGCACTTCAATTCTCTGCAACTTCCAACTTGTGATACTTGAACAACATGGGTGACAAGTTGTTTGGATTTGGTCTCTTAAGTGGTTAAATGGTTAGTCTTTAGAGGCATCAGGTTCAAATTTTGAGGAGAAAATTAATCTTCATGTGGCTGATGACTCCGAGCTATCTAAAAGGGGTAGTCTTTAGTCGGCTCGCAATGTTGAGTAGGAACACGGGTAAAAAAAAAGGTTCAAATCTTTGGGAGGAAAATTTTCATGTGGCCGGAGTTCACCCGTGATGACTCCGGGCTATCCAAAAAGGGTAGTCTTTAGTTGGCTCGCAATCTCGAATAGGAACTCAGGTAAAAAAGAAATAATAACCTACGATGACTCCCGACTATCTTAAAAGGATAACCGCTCTGGGGGTTAGTCTTGGCTCGCAATGTCGAGTTGAGTAGGAATTGCTTTGGATTAGTTTTGGAAAAACATTAGCGATGACTTCGGGCTATACAAAAAAGGTAGTCGCTTTGGATTAGTCTTGGCCCGTAATGTTAAGTAGGAACTCAGGTAAAAATCTTTTGTGATGCTTATATTTGAATTGATGAATAATGTCAGGGGCTTGCGACGATTATGTTTGAAGTATTGCGTTTATGGTCGTGTTCACCAACTTTCTAATGTAGACCTCGGCTGACTTTTTGTTGTTGGTCAAACCTGACTTTCTAAAATGGTATTGGAAATTTGTTGTGTTGCGAATTCAGCATCTTACTAGATTTAGAAAGTATCCAATAGTCTCTCTATTATATTTGAACATAAGAATTAAACCAACCCAATGGTCTTTTACTAAATTTTAGACATAAATCTTCGGTATCTGATGACCTCTTTACTAAATTCTTATTAAATTTGAACATTTATTAAACCTTCGGTACTTTATGGTATTTTACTAGATTTATGCATAAATCTAACTTGGTCTTACGTAGTAAGAGTACGTAAGAGGTTTGGACTAAAAAGTGGGTTTATTTTTTCTTTGTCATTAAAAGAAAGAAAGAAGCAGTTAAGATTTAAAGTGTTTGCTTTTGTTAGATCATTAAGAGCTAGTAAGAGGCTAAAAACTCTTATTAAACTAGACGAGGTGTTCTAGTGCATCATAATTTTTTTTTTCTTGTTTGGATTTTTCTATTCATATTGAAAGTACATTTAAGGAAAATCACCGCACTTTTTTGTTTAACGTACAAAGATGATAATAAGTTATGGATGACAATTCGTATTAAAACATTATACAGATAATCCAAACACATTTTGACAGGTTGATATGTCAACTCAAACATGACCCCTTATTAATCGAGTTACTCATGTAACAACTCATGTAATCATAACCATAATCCATTTTATTTTTGTGTCGATATCAAGTCTTGTTTGTGATGGGTGAAAATTTTTAACGGCAGTCTAGCAAATTCTAACAACTTTTTACAAAAACAAACACTCTATATGAGTTAGATTCAGATTTCTCGGCCTCTTATTCACATTAAGATAGAATCAGATTCAGACGTTTCAACCACAGATTAAGATTCAGATGTGCAAACTAGATTCAAATTCAGAGTCTCTTAATAAACAAATAGTACCAAGTATAAAAAGATATTTATCAGACCAAGTATAAAAAGATTCGAATAAAGAAATCCATTAACGACTTTGACAAATTTCTAAAAAGACTCGGAATAAAAATTTGACTAACGAATTCGGCAAAGTTCAAGTCGGAAGTAGACTCGTTAATAAAGAAATCAACGACAAAATTCAAGTCAGAAACATCGAAAGTCGAAAGATAATTTGAAGACATACCTTCTGGCTGATACGAAGTCAGCTTGTGTGTATAAGGAACTAGAAGTTGAAGGACGGCAAAGGTTTATCATAGATAAACAATGCTTTCATGAACTTATCGACTCTCTGATTCATCTAACAGAGCTTAGCGTGAAAATATCTTTTAGATATTTAGGTGGGTTTTTCAAGACCACAAAAAAGCGAAATAAAGCGTAATCTTGAGAAAGTCAAAACAAATATGATTTGGTAAAAAGACATTGAACAACTGGCATAACTATTCATTAAAGTAAGATTGTTGTGTTTTCAGGAACAAAAGCATTTAATGAAAGATGTATTTTTTCATTAAATGCTTGACACGTCTCAACAACCCTCATGTGACATCCTCGTTATATTTTATTTAAAGAGAATGGTCATAGTAAATGTTATATTTTGCAGATTAATTGTATCATTTAAGAAAATCATTAAGTCTCGTTGAACTTGTATTAGTCCATGATTCAATCAGCGATCTCAGAGTTCACTTGCAAACTATAACATTTGTTTGAGTTTACTTGTTCAGAGAGCTAAACATATTGTCAGTCAATTAAATGTTTATCCGCAGAACACTTTGTAATTCTTTGATTCATTCTAATAAAACTTATGCGATTGAAAAGTTTATCTTTGTGTATTGCATTTAAATATTTTCACACTTTGTTTCACAAACAAGTCATGAAACACGGAACTACAATCGGTATCACTTAGGGGGTTGGCAACCCATCACTCACCCAAAATCCATCACTCACTCCCAACTAATCCCCTTATGCCACATCATTCGCCTACTTTTTCCATCACTCACTCATTTTTGTGTTGGCAACCCATCACTCATGCAACGGTCAAAAAAAAAAACCACAACGTTCGAATTTTCTTCCCATCTCGTGCGTGAAACTTTCTCGTGCGGGATCCATCTTGTGGCTTCACGTGGTGCAGGCGGCGGTGTTCACCCAAGGGATCCTTCCCTTGCCGTGCCATCACGTACCCGTTGCCAACCCCCTTATTGAAGCAAAGGTGGATCGTGGACAGACTAGGAAGGACCACCTTGGGACAGAAGGGTACCAGGAGATGGGAAAAAAGGGTGGTCTTAGCACAGGTGACACGTCGGGTGGCGAACGAGCCGGGGAGGACGGGGTTCAGCTAGACGAATCCAAGTATACCGAATAGGCTGGGTTGATGTCAAAGATCGAACAACAATGTCATTTGCTTGTACGACGATGATGATAGCATGATGTTTTCTATGTTATATGTTTGTTTGTAAGATAGTTTCGTAGGTAGCTAGTTGTAATATGATCATGCGATGGTTATGTTGGTAACTTTCCTATGTTCTACCATCGTGGATACATGGTGGCGGTCTAAACTAAATACTATCATATTATGTAATCTTCCACTTTCTATGGTGTAATATACTGCTCCCTATATGTCTTCAAAATTGCAAGTTCACAATTTACAACCACACAGTTATTGCAGATTTATAGTGGGACATATGGCATTATGGCCTGTGAGGATTTTATATTATTGAGTTTTGCTGGGAACTAGGTGGCTTTGTAATTAATATTGGTCGTGTCCGCTGACTTTCTAATATGTAGGCCTAGCTTGGCTGACTTTTTATTGTTGGTCAGAGCTGACTTTCTAAAATTGGTCTATATACCGACTTTTGAATGACCCAACTATAAGAAGCCAGCTAAATGTGAACAAAGACCAACTTATAAAGTTATAAAATGATGCCCAGTTGCCAACCAGGCAATTAATCAAGTGAGGAAAATAAATTGCATCAGTGGTTACGTGTGCATGGTCAAAATGAAAGCCATGTGGTTTGAACGTAAACAATGACGACAAACCTATACAGAAAAACTATGAGCATTCGGAGTATAGATAAAATATAGAATGGTAAGCTAGTCTTTACACATGCGCCAGTCAAATGCTCAACTCATCCGGGTTAATTTAATACGTTTTTCTATAGTTTCGAACTGTTAAGAAGTAGTCATCCGGATTATTGGACACTTATATCTAGCTAATGACGTTGGTGGTGAAAGAAGTGTTTCCTTTTTTTAAGCTAGTAATTACTAGTTACGAATAGAAGTAATTTGACAAATAGGCAATGTGTCCCGTCTTCTCGTCTTTTCTGGTCACATTGCAGTAAGTCGTTGCTCCTCTAATTTTCGCCAACTTAGAATTGAAAGTCTTTCCCGGTAAAAGTTTGAACCATAAGGTCCTTGTCGGCGATGCTACACGCACAATCTCTTTAAGAACATAACGTTAACGTTACCCTCAAGCACATAAAGACAGTTGCGACAACATACAATATTAGAGTCCTGACTCCTCAATTTGTTTGTGCTCGACTGCCCGTGTACCAAATACGTGTTAGTAAGTATGTTCAGATAAGATTTAGATTCACAATATATTTAGAATTGTAGACACAAATCATCGATCGTCTTTTGAGTAAGTTATTTTTATCAATTTGTATATATTAGTTTGTGTTACCTAATGAATAAAGGACTACGTATTTGATTGTTACAAGAATAGTTTATTTGACAGTAACAAGGACATTGTGAATTTGGTGTGACCTAATTCACAAAAGCTCTTCCTTTCTTTGATCAACAAGGACGTTTTTGTTAGAAAGATGGCCTCGAAGGCTTGCCCAAAAGTCGTTGCATGTGCAATTTGAACTTTAGTCTCGTGAAAAACTCTCAAGTCCCCATCGATCACTAAGCTATGCATTTGATGTTCATTTATGCATGAAGCAAATCAATCTTAAAGTATTCAACTAAACTATACGTATTTACGAGTCATGGGACTTCCCCTTGGCTTCCTAACTGTGTACGCAAACCGGCCTATCACACGGGGACGCGGTCATCTTGGCCAATTCCTAACTGTGTACTTACTTTTGGCCGAGGATATTTAGTTAGGGTTGTATATTTTAAAGTTTAGAATTTAGTTTGACGCTTTTCACTAATTCTTTCTGACATAAAATTTATTTGTGATTTAATGAATAAAATGATATTCCTAGATTGATATGTTCTATTTCCGTTATATTGTTTGGTTTAGAACTGCAACAGAGGTATAATATAATGTTTTAGCGAGTTTGTAATGTTGTAGCAAATTTGGCATATTTGTATTGGTTGAAAACAGGTAGATTTATTTCCGAGAAAAAAAATCTAAAAATTACTATTTTTTGGAAATATCCTCAAAATGGGTAAGGCACTTTTGGATAAGACATGTCTTCGCCAGAAGTCAAGCCCATATATTTATATTAGACTTTTGGCAAGGGCATGTCATTGTCAAATGTGTAACTAGTAAATATAGTGAATTAATTAATTAGTTAATTATATTAATTAATACGTAAAACATTTGACCATGATATGTCCTCGCCAAAAGTGTCATTGTCATGCTGGCTTCTCTTTGTGTAAGGAAATTTGTGGGTCCTACATGTCATTGCCAAAAATGTTAAAACGTCCTTGCCAAAAGTTTCTGCGATGCGGTATTGGCGAGGACGTTTTGGCGATTCTTCAACGAGGATAATTCCTTTCTAAAAACCCTAAAATGTTCTTTCCAAAAGTGTCGAATCTTGTAGTGTAATTGGTGCACAATAATATAGTTCACACGAATGTCCATTTTGCACATATATCTCGTAACAAAATTCATCGTGAATGCCACTCTAACTGGTGTAAATTTCAGTTAGTCAATTATACTGACAAGTCTTTTAAATGGTCCCTGTGGTTTGCCGGGTGTTACAAATTCAGTCCATTTTTTATTTTTGTTACGGATCTGGTCCTTTTAGTTTCGACCCGTCACGGATCCAGTCCAAAATGCTTCATAAATGATCACTATGGTTTGCTGGGTGTTACAGATTTAATCCATTTTTCTTTTTCATTACGGGTGTTTTTGGACTGGATCAATACAGTTTTGGACCGGATCCGTGACGAGTCGAAACCAGAGGGACCAGACCCGTAACAAAAATAAAAAACGGACTGAACATGTAATATCCGGCAAACCACAAAGACCNGAAGTTGTCAAAGATCGAGACCCTTTCTAGTGTACGTGATCTTTCATGCCGGATTTTGATTGAGAGTTGCGTCACAATTGAATAGGACTAAACTTATGCCTATTGTATTATATTGAATGATGCAATTGATTATATTAATGGGTTAAATTTGTATCAAATTGAATATAAAGATATGTATATAGTGGGCTAGTGGCTGTACCAGACTGTGCTCATTCAACAGTCTTGAAAGGATCAACCAGAAGAAACTAGCAAATAAACTAAGAACTGGTATTGAAAGAATTGCACAATGTTAGTTTGGAGAGAAAACAACACGAATATTCTATTGCATGATCTAGACTTGGCAAGAAAACCTTGCGTTTATTTGAATTACTCTTCAAATTATCCAGTTTGATAAAATCTAGACAACTTGACAGTTTCACTAAATTAAGTATATTTACAATAACATGATAGCTGTATTCAAAGGTGAGCCGAGAATTTGTATTAAGGGGACCTAAAAAAAAAGATAGTAACATTTCTTTGTTTTAAAAGCTTGATTGCTGTTGCATTGTTTGACATACGGGTTCAATGGTTCAAGTAACCAAATCTTTTTACCTCTTTAATTTCTACCCTACTCATTTGCATCACTTTTCTTCCATTTCATATCCTTCTTCTTCAAACACTCATATATTTTTCTAATTTTTCGAACGACAGAATAAAGTGTTCCTAAAAAATATTGAAACCATATAAATACCTACTTAATTAGTCGAGAAAATAAACATAATGGGCATGCGTTGGCTTAAATGACAGTGATGATAGGGAATTGAAGAAGATAAAAGCGTTGTTAATTAGACAAGTGCCACTGATATAGGGGACTAGATCGAAGACTCTAAAACGCAGGCTAGTATCCAAGCAACTAGGTAGGATAGTTAGGCCGGTTGGGGGTGGCCAACCCCCTGAAGTATACAATTATAAAAGTATAGTAATGCATGTGTTCACTTGTTTGTCTTATAATTAAACTACCCATAGCAACAAGAATCTACATCTACCTATGGGTATGAAATGATAAATACGAAAGTTCATAATTGTGGAGAACCTAGTTTGACATACATAAAATCTCGGATGCTAATCAACTCAGCAGATTTTATGGTGTCTATCCGGTAATGTGACTAAAATAATTCAGAAAGTATTTGTCTAAAACTCTAAATATAACTAATGATGTTATTTAAATACTTTTTATCAGAAAGAGTTTTTACCCTAGGGTAGATGTATAACTGTTTACATATCACTTTTCACATATTTCGTTTCACTGATAACACATTATTGTTGTTAATAATTAATACCTAACTGTAAAACCAATGATGATCATGTCAAAAATAGGAATAAACGCATGTCAAAATCATTCATCAATGTGTCTCTTAAGAAAAATAAATCACTATTCACCTTGTATAACGGGTGCTCTGAGGTCAAAGTTTAACGTGACTAAAAAAGGAAATTTTGAGTTTATCAAATTAAAATTCAAATTTAATTATAGTAATTTATATATTTAGTTAATTTGTATTAAATGCAATTTTTAATATAAAAAGAAAATTTGAGTGTAAATGTTGTTTAACTCATGCTCTCAAAGCACTCGTTAGACAATCATTGAATCTAGTAGTCAGTTATATTGTTAAGCATGTATATTATGCAAGTTACCTTATTTCTTAAATCTAAATTGCTTTTGAAATATGCAAATATCTTTTTATATTTAATTGATGATAGCTAAGCAAATTTGGAAAACTGAGGATGCCAATTTGGAGGCAGCCTAAAGTTTCGGATACTATAAGAGTATCAATGGAACAAGAACACAAATAATGGAACCTGATCAAATCAAATGAGCTAGCTGGGCCATAGAAATTGTCAATTCTATACATTGTTTGACCAATTAAGCAAAGCTATAGCTGTGGTCGGTTAAGATGATTTATTACGACGGTGGTTTAACAAACAGGATCACATCATTGACCTATTCTCATAACTAACTGCCACACATATGACGACTTGTACACTACGGAACATGATTAATGACAAAAGAATTATGATACTATTTTAGTTTGTTTCTTCATTTTGATGCATACATTATTAAATGTATCCTAACTAAAGGGGAAAACCAAAGCAAAGGAGGAGGTTTTAAGCTTTTTTTTTTTTATAAAAGTGTTTGACCGTTGACAAGATTTGGTCTTTTCTGTACTAAATAAATATTTGCCGATTTATTAATTTTCCATGCAAAACCCATGCATGTTTGACTTTATTCTTCCCCAGCTCTCACATTTGGCGCGTGACCACACGTTCCCTCTTTTAGTCTAATTATGTTTCTAAGAGCATCCACTATGAGAGGTTTAAGAATAGGTCCAAAAAACTTGAAAAGGTTTATGTTTTATATTAGCCATAGTAGAGTTTTATTTTATACACATGTGGCATGAAAAGGTCCTAGATGTTAGACCTCTTCATAATCTCAAGACATTTAATGCATGTGTTGTAAGAAATAATTATAAAGCTTTAAGATGTTTATGCCATAGTAGAAATAGGTTTATTAACAAAAAAGGTCTAAAACTTATTGATGTGGCATGAAAAAATTAATTTATAAAGCTTTATAATATTTTACCATAGTGGATGCCTTAATGCATTTTTTTTGAACAAATCTTGACAATTGATCCTTCGTATAATATCCATGACCTTAGAAGCTTTGGGCATAAATTTTTATCATATTATTTTATTTATTTATTTTTTATAGACCATCATGTAATTGGATGGTATGGTGCATTTAAGATGTTTTCAACTTGAGAAGCTGAGTTGTGCAGAGTGTAATGTCTCTATAGTTGTATTCTTGTTTGAGAAATGTATATGTCTAATTAATATCGGATGATTGGAATTTTGTTGTTATATCCTGAATTTGGAGTGTCCAATTCAGTAGTGTTATTCTTCTGATGTACAAGTTTGGGAATGATAATATAATTCACTTTTTGCAAAAAAAAAAAAAAAAAAATCATAATTTTTTTTGGTCAAGCATCATATTATATTTTACTTACAAATAAAAGTATGAGATATTTTTTACAAGAATATTTTTGGAGTAAACAAATTTCTATAAAAATAAGATGTAAGACTAGTTAGTTGCAGTAAATCTTTTAGCCTAATGAGGTAATATTAAATTCATATGAACTCTTTCTAAGAACACATTTGAGAAAATATAGTCTAATTCTTAAATTTGGAAGCGTGTGAAGTATGGCGTTATTTTCTAATACCAAGCATTTACCAAAAACCATTTCGATGGCAGAAAAAGGAGGAAAGATTGCTAGCAACATAGAAACCTTTATTCCAGAAGATGCAAACCCCCAAAAATATCAACACGATTGTATTTATATCATGTCTTATAAAAACGTAAACAGTATTCTGGGATTATAATTAAAATCGCACGGCAGATGATAATCGCGTGAATAAAAAAGAACAAAAATCCGCCATTAACGTTCATCTTTCAAACCGTGTACGTCC
>LBNU01024235.1:38550-90158 GCA_014162995.1 Artemisia annua | reverse complement strand
ATGCTAATTGTATGCCGTCTTTTCTTATTCAAAGCTGCTGGAGCATATTACATTTGTGGACACGCCTGGAGTATTATCTGGCGAAAAGCAAAGAACACAAAGAAGCTATGACTTCACAGGTGTGACATCCTGGTTTGCTGCAAAATGTGATCTGATCTTGCTTCTCTTTGACCCTCATAAGCTTGATATCAGTGATGAATTCAAACGTGTCATATCATCCCTAAGAGGAAACGATGATAAAATACGCGTGGTCTTGAACAAGGCTGACCAAGTTGATACCCAGCAGGTATGAAAGATTGCATTTCTTCTAAAGGTTTTTTTGACGAGGCTATTCAAATTATTTACTTTTGAATGTGTTTCGGGTTACTTTTTACGTATACCATGTGAATGAGTAAAATTTAAGATGCTAGCTAAATAGGAAACTGGTGAAGTCACTCCAAGTGTATTGTCAGTTCATAATACCTTCCAAATGATTGTAATAAGAAAAATATGGACAATAAGTTAGATGGGGTAAACGTAACACTACCAGTACAAGATAATCCTATTCTGATCTTGGGTTGCTTGGGTTCAAGTGGCTGCCATTTTCTTAGCTTATGACTGGTTTTTGTGTACTGTAGCTGATGAGGGTTTATGGAGCTCTTATGTGGTCCCTCGGTAAAGTTCTAAACACTCCAGAGGTTATGCGTGTTTACATTGGGTATGCTCGTACTCTGTTTCTGTGAATACAGCTTTTTAGTATATACTTTGGGCCCGAATATGTAGGGTCTCGTTTCAGTATAGCTTCTGTCTGTCACTATGTTTCTCCTTTCCATTTGATTGAATCTGAAACTTACACATTTCTTTAAATGTCAGTTCTTTTAATGACAAACCTATTAATTCGGTTAAAGCTGGGCCAATTGGGACTGAGCTATTTGAGAAAGAGCAGGATGATCTTCTTAGTGACTTGAAAGACATACCTAAGAAAGCTTGTGATCGCAGAGTGAGTTTTTAATTCTTTTTTTATTATCTCATACTCCCTTGTTCTCATTTTCATATGGAAGCTTCCATATCATCTTTTTGTGTGCTTGTTGATCTGTGAGATCAATAGACCCACTTGGGTGTCTATAAAATGACTGTATCACGGTAGAGGTAGCAAGATTCTATGCAAGAAAGAAACACACTTTGGGATACTTTCAATTGGCTTGCGTAAACGGATCAGATTAGAAGTTTTCCTATAAATAGTGTCTCAAATTGTATTCTTTTG
The DNA here is from genome assembly GCA_014162995.1 of Artemisia annua. Classification (NCBI taxonomy): domain Eukaryota; kingdom Viridiplantae; phylum Streptophyta; class Magnoliopsida; order Asterales; family Asteraceae; genus Artemisia; species Artemisia annua. The sequence goes on along the minus strand of LBNU01024235.1, from coordinate 88,915 downwards.
ATTTCGATATAATCTATATGTTAATAAGATCATCTAGCAGGTTCTATGCAAGAAAGAAACACACTTTGGGATACTTTCAATTGGCTTGACACGTATCTTTTCAAACTACTTTTTATGTTTTACCCGTTTCACCCATTCGACTCTATATATAACCTGAATCGACACATTGAGAAGTCAACCGGTCGAAGTTGCCACCTCTATAATATTCACTAAGCAATTTTAGAGCTAAAAGATGAGCACAAGGGATTCTGATTATAGCTTTGATTTGTTTTCATCTAATTGTATTTTGCAGATCAACGAGTTTGTAAAACGTGCTAGAGCAGCCAAGATTCATGCTTTTATCATTAGCCATCTTAAAAAAGAAATGCCCTCGATGATGGGCAAGGCTAAAGCTCAACAAAAACTCATTGATAACCTTGAAGACGTTTTTGCAAAGGTTCGTTTTCCCCTTTAAATTACAACTTCATGAAATTTGCTTGTGTTCTCACGTGATTTTGTTAACAGGTTCAAAGGGAGCATCACTTACCAGCAGGGGATTTTCCATCTGTAGAAAACTTCAGGGAGAGACTGGGCGGTTACAATCTTGACAACTTCCAAAAACTGAAGCCCAAAATGATCCAAACGGTTGATGACATGTTGGGATATGACATTCCTGATCTGTTAAAGAACTTCAGGAACCCATACGACTAAAGTTAGAAGCTCGTGATATTGAGAAAAATGGGTATGTTTGTCCATCATGTAATGTTGTTTGTATACATTCATGTGTAGAGTAGTGTGTACCATGTCACTGGCGATTGTCATCTTCGGATATTTGCAGTTTTGAAGTTGGAAGTTACGAGTTTATTTTCTTTATAATTTGGTGATGCATTATGATTGTTGATACAATCAGTCTCAAAATTTGAACTCTTGAGAATAAAAACCAATGAAATGTTTAGTTGCATGGTTTAGTGTTTCATGTATTGCATGGCTAAGGTTTTCTCTGTTCTGGTTACTCAGGTAATCTATACTCAAATGTACACCCTCGAAATATCCCAGCGACCGTTCGGTTCACTAGTCACTCCCAAATGTGTAGTCGTTAATGATGTTTGGACCTTAAAACTCTTGCAATAACTTATGTACATTACCACTAGATCATTTTGTGGTGGTTAAAGTGATAATATACCTTAGAAGCTTATATCTTACAAAAGCTTTTTCTGTAAATTTTTATAACAAACAATTCTAATTTCATAAATTAATTAACTTTTAAAGCTCAAACTCTTGTAAGCGCTTGTTGACATTATAATAACTTACCACAACAACTTGGTTTTTTTCTTCTTTTGCCAAAAAGTTGCGAATGTAGTTTGACAAAATTAGAGGTAGGCTGAACATCTTTTATATAATAAAACAAAACCCCTATTGGGAATTTTTCATTTCAAAAAAATTGGAACCATACTTTATTTAGTAATAATTTTATTTAAAAAAAAAGATTATTTTCTTATTAAGTAACATTTTATATTTATCCATAACACAAGTAGAAGATAAATACAAAAAATATAGATAAGATATTTAAAAAAAAAAATTATTTTCTTATTAGGTAACATTTTATATTTATCCACAACACAAGTAGAAGATAAATACAAAAAATATAGATAAGATGCAATTAACAATAAAATTAAAATTTTTAAATAATTATTTAAAAAAAAAAAAAAAAACCCCGCGCGTGCGCGGGCATTATAACTAGTGAAGTGTATAAAAAATTATGATTTGTGATGTTGCAAAACTGTTAGTGAGAGAACATTATTTCTCACATATTTTGAACACGTTTAATCACAAACTTATGTGCTATATATTAACGACATATCATTGAGTTACATATTCAATGATATTAAGACTTAAAAGCTTCATAAAGATTTATTATGTGTCTAAAACTGGATCTAGTGTATGTGTTTTGAATTAAATTTGATCAAAGAAAAAATAAGTCGACTTTATCCCACATGGATTGGTGAGTAAACTTGTGATGTGTTTATAAGAAAGAGTGTGAATGGCTTTAGCATGAAACTTTGTAATGTAACAATAATGAGATCGTGCGTGTTCAAAGTGCGTAGCCACTTTGGATAATGGCAAGTCTTATTCTAGCGACATTTAGAGTTTTTTTTTGTTATATCTCGGTTTTCTTTGTAACTGATCTTGCTGGTATGAATAATTTCCTGTATCGCAACCATAAATCAAATCTTGATAGGATGCTTTTGTTTTCTGCAAAGATAATTTATAACACGTGACTATTTGATTATCATCTTCAACCAACATATTATGGAATATTGCCTCAGCTAAAACCTTAAACTTTCCTATTCACAGAATGGACCTGATGAAAGAATTATTCCAGGAAATAATGTGGTTATTCAAGCTGATATGCCATACATCGATCGGTTTAACTAAGTTTGGAACTACATTCTTGTCGAAGTTCGAGTGTTTGCAAATGCCACATCCGGTTAGTTACCATGTCAAAACTAAGGACGAATTACAAATTTAGCTCAATTGCATTGTTGCAAAGTGTGATCTAAGAGCAACACTGCATAAAAGTTTTCTATTTTCTCTCATTAACAAAAGCGATTTTGCTCTCTCAAGAGTAGTAAGGCTCACTCGCGAGTCGCGATCTCTTTTGATAAGATTGTTAAAGTTGGCTTTTGTGGACATTTACGTAAGTCCACGAGCCAAGTTCACTCTCTTTTATCACAAGACGTCGTGTTTTTTCTTTTCCTTGTCGCATTAATAGCAACTACTCTCGTTCCACGCTATCCTTCCAAGCGTCAAGAGTTTTTCCTTTTCCTTGTTGTAGCGTTATTGCAGTCACCAACAAGTGAATGCGATGTCTGTGTCTCTATTTTTGCGATGTTTGACCAAGTTTCACCCTGCTCGCATTTGAAAAATGCGATGGCAGTTTTTCCGAACGTCTTGTTACCCACTATCTCTAAATGTTACTCTGCCCAAATTTTTAAATCTTTGCTAAATTTTTTATAAGTTAACACTTGTATAGAATAAAACAAACATTTTAATAAATGAAAGCTAAGTAATTAACATGATCAAACACTCATTCTTCATCAAAATCATAACTTATTCATATCAAAATTTTCAAAATAAGCCAAGTTTTTTTTTGAAATTCACAAGTGCTCATACAAAAGCTTTTTAACTCAAACTTAAATGAAAATTTTCAATCAAATGAGAATTTTTTTAGACTTTTGAAACATTAAGTTGCATATGTTTAGTTTAAAATCAACAATTAGACTAGGATTGTATCACTATATTGCCTTATAAGTAAGTGTGAATCGACTCCTCGAGAGTAGACCTCCTTTCCCATAAGGGGGTCGAGTATTTGATCGAGAATTGAATCCTTGTTGCCCCGATATCCGTTACCACCGTTTCCCGGAAAAAGGTCTCTCTTCTCCATATTTCACCCCAAATTACTACGAGTACATAAGAAAAAGGATAGTGAGCTTTTTCTTATAGGTTTATCGAAATGTTCATAAAATATGAAAGTCACATATATGTGCATACTAATTTCATTTCCATTTTATAATAACGTTAGAAAATAAAAATATTAACAAAATGACATATATGTTTTTTAGGTGAACTAACAAAAAATTTCATATATTTCTCGCCTATTATTCCCTCCGTCCCAAAATTTAAGTCCAATTTCATTTTTTGAATCGAACTTTGACCTTAAATATTTTTGTTTGTATTATATATCACTCGATGAAAATTATATCAAATGAAAATACATTTAAAACACAATCCATTTATATATGCATCAAGTATTATATAATATAAAAAAAATATTTATGGTGAAAATTCGATTCAGAAAGTCAAATTGGACTTAAATTTTGGGATGGATGGAGTACTTGATAACATTAATCTCACTCTGATAGGTGAAAGGTCCATTGATATTCACAAAATGATAATATAGTAAACGCATAAACGACTAAGTTTTTTTATTCAGGTTACTCGGGTATGATGAATTTATATTGTACACGCTTGAAAAACTCAAATGTACACCCTCGAAATATTCCACCGACCATTCGGTTCACTATCCACTCCCAAATGTGTAGTTAGTGATGTTTGGAACTTAAAACTCTTGCAATAACTTATGTACATTAACACTAGATCATGGGGTGGTGGTTAAAGTGATAATATGGGCCTCGGGTATATTTGGTAAAATTAACTAGAGCTATAGCTTATACTATAAGTTGAAAGCTTAATGTTTTATTTCCATATAAGCGTTTGACGAATTACTTGAAGCTCAAGCTTATTATCGAACATAACATAAAAAAACCACATATTAAATTCAAGTACATTCCACGTGTTTACCTATAATATTTTAAAAGACATTTAACTAATTTGGTTAATTACAAGCTCTACTTATATCTAAAAACTCATTTTCATTACCTTATACGGAGTATTATAAAAGCTTATATCTTACAAAAGCGTCTGTAAATTTATATAACAAAAACTTCTTATTTCATATACTAATTAATTTTTAAAGCTCAAACTATTATAAGCTATCAATAGTGTTATCTTTCTTGGTATAATATATTAACCAAAATAAGTATCATTTTGTAAAATAAAAAGAAGAAAAAAAGAGCCAAACCAGCAAGCCGGATTCGAACCTTCGTTATTCAACTCAAACAAGACAATGTTATACGGCATGCTACTTGAGATCTTTGTTAATTTTCCCACTTTATATTATTTGACCTAAATTTTTTTAATTGTCATTAGTCAATAAACACGACACTTACTACTAATGCATAATAGTGAAGTAATAATTGATAGTAGATGATCTATAGATGATAGATCGCAAATATATTTGGTGTTGAATAAAAGTTGATTTTTGTCGTAGTGTTTTTCTTCAAAAACATGTCGGTGCTCATTAGTAGTATTGTAAGATGTAGTTCAATACCGCAAAGTACATACAAACTCGAGAACAGTGTTTAGGATCGACACTGAACTAGACATTCATATGTCATTACTGCATAACAATTTTCTATTTTATCTCATCGACAAAAATGGGCAGGCTTTCTCAAGAGTCGTATCAATCTCTTCTAATAAAATTGTCAAAGTTGGCTATGTGGACATTTACGCAAGTCCACAGACGTTGTTCACTCAATCAAAGTTACTACATACGAAGCAAACAATTTTCTTCCATTAGGACCATTACTAGCTCTATCATTGTCGGGAAAAAACAGACAATTTTCGAGAGGAAAAAAAAATAATAATAATAACATGCACTTTGTTCAAAACGAAATAGACAAGCAAAGTTACTACATCGACACTCACATCACCATACTTATCAAAATGCTTATAAAATTACATACACTAATCACGTTAATATTTTGAAATATGCAAAACATTAACAAAATAATGAGAGAGGTTACTTAAATTGAAAATACTACGATTAACTATGTTCCCAAATATTACATATCTCAGTGTTTTGTATCCCTCCTTTTATTAACGCGGCGTTATATATATGCTCGTGTGATAATTCTCATAGTTAAAGTTTATGTTATAGATTAGTATTGAACGAGTTGAGTTCGAGTCAATTTCAAATCTCCTTGAGCCTAGTTCAAGCTCAAAAGTAAAGTAAATTAAACAGCTGGTCCATATAGGTTGCTGAAGATAGAAATTGCAATGTTGTAATAAAAGTATAGTTAATCACATAGACGATCCTCAAGATTACCAATCTCGCTTCGCTTGCCAAAATGTTGTGAATGTAGTTTACCAAAATTGGAGGTGGGTAAAACATGAAGTGTATAAAGAATATGATTTGTTTATCATGTTTGAACAACATGTTGCAAAAGTGTTAGTGAGAGAACGTTTTTCTCGCTTTTTTGAACATGTTTAATCACAAACTTATGACATATCATTGAGTTACTTATTCAATGATATTAAGACTTAGGTTATGTTTCGCACACAAGATTGTTGAAAGATTATGCTTATTTTTTCAAAAAATAAGCTATTTAAAAAATAATCTTTGTTTAGCAGACATAACTTATAAGAGATTCTAAAAAAAATAATCTTCCATAATCTCTTAAAACCAAAGGTTACTTCATGTAGCTTATAAAAATAATATTTTTTTTATAATCTCCAGCACCAGCACTATCTCCAGTTCAAGCAACAGTTACTTTCGCCAAACATACCCTAGAGCTTCATAAGAATTTATTACGTGTTAATATTGGACCTAGTGTAAGTTTTTTGAATTAGGAAAAAAGTTGATCAAAGAAAAAATAAGTTGGGTTTATCCCACATGGGTAGGTGAGTAAACTTGTAATGTGTTTAAAACAAAGAATGTGAAGTGATTTAGCATGGAACTTTATAATGTTACAAAAATGAGATTGTATGTCTCTTGAGTGTCAAGAACACATACTTAACCCCAATAGATCTTACAACCTCATTCAAGCGACATTTGGAGTTATTTTTATTATATCTATCGGTTTTACATATATTATGTTTTTTTGGTTTTCTTTGTATTCATGTATGGCAACCATGAATAAAATCCTTGCAATTCCTTGTATTTTGATGTAATTGATATCAAATCTTCATAGGATGCTTATGCTTTCTGTCGAAGAAAATTAATTACACGTGACTATTTGATTCATCATCTTCAACCAATACATTATGGAATATTGGCGTAACTAAAACCTTGCACTTTCCTATTCACAGAATGAACCTGATGAAAGAAGCATTCCTGGAAGTTCGAGTGTTCGCAAATGCCACATCCGGCAAGTCACCATGCCAAAACTTAAGGGCGAATTCCAAACTTAACTCAATTGTTGTACTAAATGTACCCTTTTTGAGTTTATACGGAAATAACCCTGCAAAACACCTTAAGTTCTCTAAAGAGTAAAGACGTACATCTGTACATAAATTATGTTGAAATGTTAGAAAAAGTACACATTTTCGTGGTGTTTTTTTTGTATTGTGAGATTTTTTTAAAATTCTTATCTAAGTTTGAGAAATTATAATTACTCCGAGAACGTATAAAAAGACCAAGTTTTGAAAATTTTGGGACTTCGCACAATTTTGGTGTTTGCTATCAGGTCATTTTGGACAAACTTGAGAAACTGATATATTTTAGGACTGAGCATTGGTCCCAGACCGGACCAGACTGGACTGGACTAGACCGGACCGACCAAGACCGAGACCGAATTAGCCCAAAATCCGAGACCGAAGACTGGACCGATCTCGGTCGGTCCGATCCAACAAGGCAAAATAGTCGGTTTGTGGTTCGGACCGGACCGGACTGACCAAGACCAGGACCGAATTAGCCCAAAAGCCAAGACTGAAGACCGGACCAAATGTGGTCGGTCCGGTCCGGTCCAGTCTCGGTCGGTCCGGTCTGTTCGGGTGGTTTGCTCAGCCTTAGTATATTTTGTAACTAAGAACTTTAACGAGAGTTAAACTTGTGACTTTTCTCAACTTTTGGATATATCATGATTTTCTTTGATGCTAATTGTATGTCGTGTTTTCTTATTTGAAGCTGCTGGAGCATATTACATTTGTGGACACTTATGGAGTATTATCAGGCGAAAATCAAAGAACACAAAGAAGCTATGACTTCACAGGTGTCACGTCCTGGTTTGCTGCAAAGTGTGATCTAATCTTGCTTCTCTTTGAGTTCAAACGTGTCATTGCATCCCTAAGAGGAAATGATGATATATTACGCGTGGTCTTGAAGAAGGCTGATCAAGTTATGAAAGATTGCATTGCTCCCAAATGTTTGTTAGATGATGCTTTTTCAAACAATTTACTTTGAATGGCTTTCGGGTTATTTTTCACATCACACTTCTGAACATGCAAAATCAAATAAGTTAGCTAAAAGGAAATGGGTTGTTAATCACTCTAGTTTATTCCCAATTCATAAAACCTCCTACATAATACTTAATAGCTATATTATTATTGAATTACTAGATTTTCATAATCATTTTTTCATACCAATTTATCCGTAAAACATGTAAAATTTATGGACATTAAGTTATTTGGGTCAACCTAACTTCGCTAGTACAAAATTTCCCCTTTGATCTTAGTTTGTTTGTGTTCACGTTCTTGCCATTTTTGAAGCTTATAAGTGGTTTTTGTGTATTGTAGCTGATGAGGGTATATGGAGCTCTTATGTGGCCCCTCGGTAAAGTTCTAAACACTCCAGAGGTTATGCGTGTTTATATCAGGTATGCTCGTACTTTCTTTTTTGGTGCAAATGTGAATTATATTAATATCAAACAATATTACATCATGAATAACACAAACTGATTATGGACACACCCATATTAGCAAGAAAGCAAACATCAGATACTATACTATACTAATCCATTATACCCGATATCAGACAACACTTAGCAACTAATATCTAACATCACTATACTCTGCCATAGCTCCAAAACAGAGACAACAACAACTCTAATATCCTCATTATTATCTTGTGTCCATATCCATCCATTGAATTCACATCATTATGCACCTACCATCTAGCTACATTTCCATTTTCCATTCCACTTATCCACTCATCCTGCCACCACAGTAGACTAAATGAAAATGAAAAATGGCATCACTAGGAACCCTTCCCCATCCATGGGGGGCTCTGCCAAAGTAACCTACATTTCCCTCTCATAGAAGGGCTTCAGTTACTTGGGAACACACACCCTCCATGATGCCAACCATTCCTCCTATGACAATGTATTGAGAGGACCAAACAAGTTCATCTTTCACTCCTCGCTATTCCTCTCATCATACATGGTCCTCCAAAACCATATACCCTTCACAATGGGTGCCCTACTTTATGGTACATTCAAGTGAATTAGACCTCTCACTTAAACAGTCAAAGTCAACCATTTCCCTCCCAAGGCCAAAATGGTTTAAACTTTGAGGTTCAAGTAAGTACAGTCATACCACATGAACTCCATGGTACTAGTAACAGCCCATTGTTATGGTTTGATATAATCAATTGACTATTTGAACTAATAATAGTCAACTGAACTTGCATACAACCATTGTAATTCACATATCCAAACACCCCTTTACCATCAAAACCATATTTTCTTAGAACATAACTGTCCTCCCATTCACCATTCAAAAAATTTCAAGCAGCACCACTTATTCTGTTTCAGATACCATTTGAAATTTCACATTCCATTCTTTTTCAGTGTCACTTACAGCTTTTGATTTTTTCACTTTCAAGCTTGACAACCTCATCCTCACAATGTCACATACAGCATTGAACAAGTCATCCACCTTTCTCTTTTCATCTCTAAACACACTAGTAGCTAAACACAACCTTCTAACAACACTTCCCACTGAATTACCATTATACATCTCCCCAAACCTTTCAATCTCCTCATCCCAATTAGTACTTTTATCTGTCAAATGAATCTTCTGCAACACTTTAGACCATAGCATTCTTGAAAACTGACATTTGAAAAATAAATGGTCATGAGAATCCATATCATTGTAGCATAGCAGACACGCCAATATAAGGTCATAATTACCCCATTTTCTGATCTTATCTTGGGTATGCTCGTACTTTGATTATGTGAATACATACTTTGGGCCAGAATGTGTAGGGTCCCGTTTCAATAGTGTTTTTCTGTACCTATGTTCCGTTTCAATGTGTAGGGTCCCATTTCAATAGTGATTTCTGAGCTAAATGGTTGTATGATTGTATCACCTGTGGATATGGCAAAAAGTGTGGCTTGTGTAACGGGTCGGATAAAAAGTCCAAACAAATACGTATTCAGCACCCGTCAAAATGGATTGGAATTGGGCTGCTAAAACACTTCTTTTCAACAACTTAAGAGTTTTTCAATAAATGGTATCTCAAATTATATTTTTCAGTATCAATTATACAGTGTCGTAGCTGAGCGAACAGAGGCCTTGTGTGAACACGTATTTGATAACTAAATACGATGGTTAAAAATATATTATACCAACTATTGGAACCAAAAGCATAATATTTTGATGATATGTCTTGAGTTTTAACAAATGTTTACATCATAAAATTTTACAACATTAACAATTTTTTTTGTTGGAAATGCATTTCGAGACCCTAAATATATAACGGGGTATATATTTTGAGACCTCTAAAATTTTGAGGCTCTGTGCGGTAGCACACATCGCACACCCTCATATACGGCTCTGCAATTATAATATACTCTGTAATTTGTTAATGGGATGATTTAGCAGGTTATATCCACTAAAGAAACACACCCATTAAAAAGTCAATGGGTCAAAACTGCCACCTAATTTAAAAAGCATGTTGACTTACCCATTATGTTTTGGAGCTAAAAGATGAGCACAATGAATTCTGATTATATTTGTTGTTTTTTTTTTTTTTTTTTTTTTTTTTTTTTTTTTCATTCATGTATTTTCTTTTACAGATCAACGAGTTTGTAAAACGTGCTAGAGCAGCCAAGATTCATGCTTATATCATTAGCCATCTTAAAAAAAGAAATGCCCTCGATAATGGGCAAGGCTAAAGCTCAACAAAAACTCAATTATAACCTTGAAGACGTTTTTGCAAATGTTCGTTTTCCCCTTTAAATTACAACTTCATGAAATTTGCTTGTGCTCTTACGTGATTTTGTTAACAGGTTCAAAGGGAGCATCACTTACCAGCAGGGATTTTCCATATGTAGAAAACTTCAGGAAGAGACTGGGCGGTTACAATCTTGACAACTTCCAAAAACTGAAGCCCAAAATGATTCAAACGGTCGATGACATGTTGGGATATGACATTCCTGATCTGTTAAAGAATTTCAGGAACCCATACGACTAAAGTTAGAAGCTCGTGATATTGAGAAAAATGGGTATGTTTGTCCATCATGTAATGTCGTTTGTATACATTCATGTGTAGAGTAATGTGTACCATGTCACTGACGATTGTCATCTTCAGATATTTGCAGTTTTGAAGTTGAAGTTACGAGTTTATTTTCTTTATAAATTGGTGATGCATTATGATAGTTGATACAATCAATCTCAAAATTTGAACTCTTGATGCACTCGATCATATTTCTTTTTTTCTACGAAATCTGGCAACACTGGAATAAATTTACAATTAATGTTGTGGGTTTTTAAACAAACTCCATCATTCCATTTTTATTACCATAACTATCCATAGATTGTTTAAAAGCAAATTAATATGTACTCCTATCGAACATGGCTACACCAAAAATTGTGATTTAGTGAATTCGCCGACTCGGATTTAATCTTATTATTCTTTGAGCACAAATCAATATTCTCCGTAATATTTTTAGAATGACAACTAACAATCTTAAATATACAACCACAAACTCAGGGCCGGCTTTGAGGGTGTGCAGATTGAGCGACCGCACAGGGCCCCAAAATTTTTAAGGGCCTCAAAATTTGTCCCGTTAATAATTATATGCATGTGTACGCATATTTTTCACAAAGAAAAAACTATTTAGATAAGAAAGTATCTTAAATAAGTAATATGTTAGAACGTTTAGCTAACTAATTACATTATCTTATAAATGGTGACACTTTATATATAACATTCCTTATCGAATGGCCAAATAATTTAATTTCATACAGGGCCCTCAAAAATTTCATAAATTCATGGGACAACCCTGCACAAACTATCTCATGTGTCCTCAGCATGACTTGAACCCACAACAACTTAGGTTTGAGAGCTTTTCACACAAATAGTGGTATGGTTGAGAAACAAGCCCTCTGAAGTGCAAATTACTATACTACGTAATATATTCTAATTCATTCGAACAAATGTTCTCCTCCATGTAAGCAACAATGTCATATATTAACCCAAAGTAAAAAATCTTTGTTTAAAAAAAAAAAAAAAAAAAAAAAAAAAAAAAAGTAGCAAACACAGCACAGCCGGATTCGAACCTTCGACATTCTTACGAAACGAGAGTATTTTTCCACTTTACATTATTTTTGTCTAGTGTTATTCTTCAAAAGTATGTCAAAGTGCTCATTTATAGCATAAGCTACTGCATAGTACCTACTACATACAAACGCGACAACAGTGTTTAGAAAATATGCCGAACTAAACGTTCATAGTTTAATACTACATAAAAGCTTTCTATTTTCTCTCATCGACAAAAATGGATTGACTCCCTCAAGAGTCGTGTCGATCTCTTCTGATAAAATGCTAAACTTGGTCCATGAACTTGCGTAAATGTCCACATAGCCAACTATTCCAACTTAAAGTTGGCTATGTGGACATTTACGCAAGTTCATGGACCAAGTTTAGCATTTTATTATTATGTTGAGTGTGTAAACTTGGTCCATGAACTTGCGTAAATGTCCACATAGCCAACTATTCCAACTTAAAGTTGGCTATGTGGACATTTACGCAAGTTCATGGACCAAGTTTACACACTCAACATAATAATAAAGAAAAAGAATAGTGACCTTTTTCTTATAGGTTTATCGAAATATTCATAAAATATGTAATGTCACATGTATGTACAAACTAACCTAACTTCAAGGGTTAATATCATAATGTACTACCTCCGTCCCATAATTATTGTCCAGTGTTGACTTTTTAAGTCTTTTTCTTGCAACTTTGACTTTAAATATTTTTATTTGTGTTATATAATACTTGATAAAAATTATACCAATGAAAAATACATTTAAAACTCAATCCGTTTATATATTTTGCATCAAGTAATATATAACACAAAGAAAATTATTTACGGTCAAAGTTGAATAAAAAGACTACAAAAGTCAAATGTGGACAATAATTATGGGACGGGGGGAGTAGCAACTTACTTTATGTAATTGTCCTATTTAGTAATTAATTTTCTTTTATTAATTTATTATTATTATTTTTTTTTTCATTTTCGTTATTATACTTTCACTTGTAAGCCATAATAATTATTATTTTCTTGATTTTTTAACAAATAATTGGCATGACAGGTGAAAATATCTAGCATAACATAAGTTATACTCAAATACTCTCAGATTTTTGGTTACGTATTTAGAGAGAGGAAGTTTTCGATTATCATAATTTCTTTCCCCCGTTTTCTTAACACACCAGTTAAACTATCAAATTTGAGTATTGTTAGAAAATTAGGATCACAGTAATCTGAGAGTTGTGTAAACACTTTCAGATTGAAGTATTTCGATGGTTCTATCAAAATCTCAAATCGGATAAAACTTATATTTAGAAACGAGAATATGTTTTGTTGTTATAAACAGAACCAGATATGATGATGAATATATGACCAATAAAACCAAAAAACAGTTGTAACTGCCAAGGCAGTTATTTAACTACCGAAACTGTCAAATCAAAGGGCAAAATTGAGGTCCAAAATACCAGGAAATTTATTTCCAAGGCAGTTATTTAACTGCCGCCCCTTGGACCCTGCTACCAGGGGCTGCGCCCCTGGAAACCCCGCTACCGGGGGCGCTGCCCCCAGACCCCCGTAATTCGGGGCTTCGCCCACGAATGATAATCATAATAACGTCATACAAGTTTGCACTCCGCACAACAACCCGACTTGTTGAATGTTTATCATGATTACACATTGGTCAACTAAGTCAATCCATTACACTTAAATCATATTGGTGATGCAACATCACCAACAAGTATAACATGTGACATGTTAAACATTTTGAAAGATTATGACACCGGTTGAAAATCTTAGAAAATAATAACCATTATGTTTCCAGATGTTATATATCTCAATGTTTTGTATCTCTCCTTTTATTAACGTGGCGTTATATATATGTTCTTGTGATATTTCTCTTAGTTAAACTTTATGTTATAGATATACCGAGTTGAGTTCGAATCAATTTTGAATCTCCTTGACCTTTAGTTTGAGCTCAAAAGTAAAGTAAATTAAATAGATGATTTATATAGGACACTTAAGATAGATTACCAATCTCGCTTCGCTTGCCAAAACGTTGTGAATGTATACCCAAATTGGAGGTGGGTAAAATATGAAGTGTATAAAGAATATGATTTTTTGTATCATGTTAGAACAACATGTTGCAAATGTCAGTGAGAGAACGTTTTTCTCGCTTATTTTGAACATGTTTGATTCATCTGGTTCCATCTTACACGTATTTGGTACGCCTTGTCATGCATTATCTCCTCTTCATGATGAAGTCTTAGCAATACACTCGGCATGTCATCTTGCACCATGTCGCGGTTGGTACCATGCTATTGTTGAATCCGACTCCAAGGTAGCTATTTCCCTTTCATCTACGGAAACGTCCCACCATGGAGTATTGCTGCTCTTGTTGCAGATATTCGTTTGTGGTCGAAGAACATGGATTTGTCTTTCTCATGGACTAGTCGAGATAACAACCAAGTTGCTCATTATGCTGCTCGTCTTGCATCTTCTTCCACATTTCCTTTTAGTTGGGATGTATCTTTTCCTGTTGAACTTACCTCGCTAGCGAGGAGTGATGTGTATTTCTAACTTTTCTATATGTTATAAAAGTTTGTTTGTTCAAAAAAAAAAATCACAAACTTATGTGTTATGTATTAGCGACATATCATTAAGTTACTTATTTAATGATATTAAGACTTAAGAGCTTCATAAGAATTTATTATGTGTTTATACTGGACCTAATGTAAGTGTTTTGAATCATAGTTGCTTAAAAAAAAAAAAAAAAAAAAAGTTATAACCTTCTACTCTTTTTCTTACTTATCCTCATACCACTTAGTTGTCAATCATCTATAAACTTAGAAATGTGGCTCACTTTTTCACTTACCATTAGATGACTGACACCTAATAAGTAGAAAGATTAGTATGAGGATATAGTACTTTTTAAGAATAAAAAATTGGGTTTATCCCACATGGGTATGTGAGTAGACTTGTTATGTGTTTAAAACAAAGAATGTGAAGGGTTTTAGCATGAAACTTTAAAATGTTACAATAATGAGATTGTGTGTGTTGGGAGTGTTAACTAAACATTCGTAACACCTCCAACAGGTAAATCTCATTGAAGCGACATTTAAAGTTATTTTTGTTATATCTATCGGTTTTATATCTTTTATATAATAAAAGAATTACATCATTTCAGAGTGTTTTTGCAAAACCCTCTCATTAAAAAAAAATTAGACTAATAGGAGAGCTCGATTTTGCCACGTAGGCATAATCGAGCAATATGATTGGTCAATAGAAAGTCAAAATTAAATTGATTTTGGTCAAACTTAATAAATTTGGTGGAGAAATTTGATTAAGAAAAAAAAATGCATAAAAATATAGGTGCCAAATTTATGAAAACAAAAAACTTAAAAAAAGAAATTAATATACACTCATATCACACATACCTGCACCAAAACCTGTGATTTAAAAAATTGTACTTAAACACCATAATTTAATAATTTAATTATCTTTAAAGCAATTTCATATATACCCAACTTAAACATCACAATTCTCTATTTCATCAACACACGCTTTAAAAGCATTGTATTTACGCACTAAAAACTTGTCTTTTGGAAAAATATGAAATTTTGATATTTAGGTTGGGTAAGTATGGAATTATCTCTAAAAAATTTGTTGACTCGGATTTGATCTTATTATTCTTTGAGGGCAAATTAAATATAAAAGAGAAATTCTAATTCCATTCATATACATAGTGTTTATTAAAACTTTCTGAGAGATTAAAAAAAATTAATTTTGAATGATTTTTTTAATATGCACGTTAACAAAAAAATAAAATAAAAATATTATAAATATATAATTCGAAAATGCTGTTCAGAATCGAACAAATGTACTCGTGCATGTAAGCAAGTAAGCAACAATGTTATTCACCCAAAGTAAATATCATTGTAAATAAAAAAAGAAGCCAACAGAGCATAGCCGGATTCGAACCCTCAACATTCATATGGAAGGGAGCTATGTTATGCAACCATGCCAAGTAAGGCTCCTATCAATTATTTCACTTTAAAATATTTTGTCTTGTTATTTGTCTACTGTCTACTAATTCATAATAGAATTTGACCTTAATCTTGTTATTTGTCTACTAATTCATAATAGAGTAATAATTGTTTGATAGTAGATGATCTATAGTTCAACACTGCATAAAAATTTTCTATTTTATCTCATCAACAAAAGCGATTTTGCTCTCTCAAGAGTCGTGAGCTCACTCACGAGATCTCTTTTGATAAAACTAGTTATAATACCCGCGCACGTACGGGGTTATGACAAAAAAATTTGTTATATAAATATTGATTATTGCTAGTCTATATAAATATATACATTAATTTGTTTTGATTTTATGTGGTAGATAATTACTTAAATAAGTGTTTTAAATGATAAATGTTAAATATTTTTTTGTAAGATAGTTTGATCTAACATTTCATGTCGTGTTTTTCATGTTTGTGTTATTTATTTATTTTTTTATTATTTTTTTTAAAGTAAAGGGCTGGCGAAGGGACCAACGGTGCAACAATGGCGCATCCTCAGGTGCAGTTTGGCGGTGTCATAGGGAAAAAAAAACCTTATGGCATGTGTTACGCCACTGCATCAGGCACTCAAAAATTCTTAGGGGATCTTTGAGAGTGTCTTCGCAAAATAAAATTCAATGTAAGAATATTTATGGACCAAATCTCGTCGACTTTGACCCATAGCCCATACTAAAGAAATTGTTTTAAACCAAATGTATTCCACGTAATAGGCAATTCAAACAACCTACCCATTTTTCTGGGGATGAGTAAATCTTCTCAGCATTTTTGTCTGTATAAGGCCCTTGCATGCACAACAAAGGTTAACATTAGTCCTTATTTAACATATACAATAAAAAAAATATATATTTTAATAGATGAAAGTTTAAAACTAATATTTAATTTAAAAATATTTAACGTATATTAAAACTAATTAGTATATTTACAAAATTTTGTAATTTAAATAGATGAAAGTGTGAAGCTAATATTGATACATGTAATTGTAAACAAACTTCGTATTATAAAGTATATGTGGTATAAAGTGTAAGGGGTTATTTGCGTATTATCTAAAGTTATTAAAAAATATGGAGACTTATAATTTACACTTAACTCTATATATTATATTTAAAATTCAAACACTAAAGTTTTATTAATTACCTCCTTTTTTTTGAAGTTTTTGTTTTCATAAATTTGACACATATATTTTTATGTATTTTTTTCCCTAATCAAATTTTCCACCAAATTTATTAAAGTTTGACCAAAATCAACTCAATTTTGACTTTTTATTGGCCAATCATATTGCTTGATTTTGCCTATGTGTCAAAATCAAGCTCTTCTATTGGTCCAATTTTTGTTAAAGTTGGCTTTGTCGACATTTACGCAAGTCCACGATCCAAGTTCACTCAACCAAATTACTACATAAGAAAAAGGATAGTCACCTTTTTAATAGGTTTATCGAAATGTTCATAAAATATGAAATGTCAAATGTACGTACATACTAATCTAATTTCCATTTTATACATAACGTTAGGAAATAAAAATATTGACAAAGTGATATGCGTATATATATGTTAAAGGTAAACTAACAATCCACAAGTAAACTATGAATTCTTAAGTCCATATAAATTTCAGATATGTCTCACCTATTACTCGATAACATTAATCTCACTCGGCTAGGTTTAAGATTCTATTGATATTCACAAAATGATAATACAGTAAACGGATAGACGACTAAGGTTTTTTCTGTTTTGGTTACTCAGGTATAACGAATCTATACTCAAGTGTACACCCTCGAAATACCCCAACGACCGTTCGGTTCACTAGCCACTCCCAAATGTGTAGTCGTTAATGATGTTTGGACCTTAAAACTCTTGCAATAACTTGTGTACATTACCACTAGATTATTTTGTGGTGGTTAAAGTGATAATATGGGCATGAGGTATATTTGGCGAAATTAGCTAGAGCTGTAGCTTTTACTATTACCTTAGAAGCTTATTTCTTACAAAAGCTTTTTCTGTAAATTTTTATAACAAACAAATCTAATTTCATAAATTAATTAACTTTTAAAGCTCAGACTCTCGTAAGCGCGCGTTGACGTTATAATAACTTACCACAACAACCTTTGGTTTTTTTTCTTCTTTTGCCAAAACGTTGCGAATGTAGTTTGACAAAATTAGAGGTAGGTAGAACATGAAGTGTATAAAAAATTATGATTTGTGTATCATATCATGTTAGAACAACATGTTGCAAAACTGTTAGTGAGAGAACATTTTTTTCTCACATATTTTGAACACGTTTAATCACAAACTTATGTGCTATATATTAACGACATATCATTGAGTTACATATTCAATGATATTAAGACTTAAAAGCTTCATAAAGATTTATTATGTGTCTAAAACTGGATCTAGTGTAAGTGTTTTGAATTAAACTTGATCAAAGAAAAAATAGGTCGACTTTATCCCACATGGATGGGTGAGTAAACTTGTGATGTGTTTATGACAAAGAGTGTGAAAGGCTTTAGCATGAAACTTTATAATGTAACGATAATGAGATTGTTCGTGTTCAAAGTGCGTAGCCACTTTGGACAATTTCAATTCTTATTCAAGCGACATTTAGAGTTTTTTTTTGTTATATCTCGGTTTTCTTTGTAACTGATCTTGCTGGTATGAATAATTTCCTGTATCGCAACCATAAATCAAATCTTGATAGGATGCTTTTGTTTTCTGCAAAGATAATTTATAACACGTGACTATTTGATTATCATCTTCAACCAACATATTATGGAATATTGCCTTAACTAAAACCTTAAACTTTCCTATTCACAGAATGGACCTGATGAAAGAAGTATTCCAGGAAATAATGTGGTTATTCAAGCCGACATGCCATACAGCGGTTTAACTAATTTTGGAACTGCATTCTTGTCGAAGTTTGAGTGTTCGCAAATGCAACATCCGGTTAGTTACCATGTCAAAACTAAGGACGAATTACAAATTTATACGGAAATGACCCTGCAAAACACCTCAAGTTATCGAAAGAGTAAAGAAGTATATCTGTACGTTTTTTTATAAATACTATGTTTGTTTTACACGTTAGAGTTTATTTATAACCTGAATCGACCCATTAAAAAGTCAATGGGTCAAAACTGTCACCTCAACTATTTACAAGGCATGTTGACTTTCTATTTATGTTTTGGAGCTAAAAGATGAGCACAAGGGATTCTGATTAAATTTGAAGTTTTTTTTTTTTTTTTTTTTTTTTTTTTTTTTTTTTTTTTTTTTAAGATCAATGAGTTTGTAGAACGTGCTCGAGCATCCAAGATGCATGCTTTTATCATTAGCCATCTTAAATAAGAAATGCCTTCGATGATGGGCAAGGCTAAAGCTTAGGAAATTCAAAAATGCTTTAAGAATCGAACAAATGTACTCCTCAATGTAAGCAACAATGTCATATATTTACCCAAAGTAAATATCAAATCATTGTAACTTTAAAAAACAGCAAACATAGCAGGATTCGAACCCACGCCATCCTAATGGAACGTAACTATGTCATCCGACAGAACAAAGTAGATGCTATTGTCAACTTTTCTACATTATAGTATTTGACCTTAATTTTGTTATTTGTCTACTAATGCATAATAGATCCGTAATTGTTTGATAGTAGATGGTGTCGAGTAAGAGATTATTCTTGTTGCTAAATATTACTGTAAATATCTCAATGTTTCGTATCCCTCCTTTACTTAGCGTGGCGTTATATATACGCTCGTGTGATATTTCTCATTGTTAGACTTTATGTTATAGATATAGAGTAGAATTGTTCGAGCTTAGTTCGAGTCAATTTCGAATCTTCTTGAGCCTAGTTCGAGCTCAAAAGTAAAGTAAATTAAATAGATGGTCTGCAATTTGGTAATAAAAGTAGAGTTAATCACATAGACGATACTCAAGATTACCAATCTCGCTTCCCTTGCCAAAAAGTTGTGAATGTAGCTAGCCATTATCATCAGGGCGGCGGGTCCAGCTTTGGGTCTTGAATTGAATATCAGGAAAACTGAGCTTTTTTGGCCTTCTTGTGATGGTAGGAAGCTTCGTGAGGGTTTATTCCCAAACGACATCGGTAGGCCATCGTTGGGGGTGAAGCTTCTAGGGGGGGCAGTTAGTAGGGATGCTGGTTTTATTAGTGGGTTGGTAAAGAAGAGAGCTTCTAGTGCTATTGATATGATGCGTCTTCTTCCCCAGCTAGGAGACCCGCAGAGTGAGCTTCTCTTGCTTCGATCTTGCATGGGTATTGCTAAACTTTTTTTTGGCTTGAGGACGTGTCAACCCGTATATGTGGAGGAGGCTGCTCTGCTTTTTGACAAAGGATTGCGCGAGGCGATTGAGGATATGGTAGTTTGTGGAGGTCCCTTCTTTGGGGATCTCCAGTGGCGACTTGCTTCTTTACCTATTAGGTTTGGTGGTTTGGGCCTATATTCGGCGGTAGAGGCTTCATCTTATGCCTTTGTGGCCTCGAGGGCCCAATCTTGGGCGCTTCAGGACCACATATTACGCAGCAGTGGTGTATGCGATATGGATTATGATTATGATTGTGCTTTGACTTGTCTTCGTGATATGATTCCAAGTTTTGACTTTGGCGGTTTCACTAAAAAGGACACCGCCCCCACTAAAGCCCAACACACATTGGCGAGTGCTCTTTTTAGCAAGATTGTCCAGGACATGGAAGTTCACTTTGAGATGACCGTTAGACAAAAAGCTGTTTTTGAGTGTCTGCGTGCACCACATGCTCAAGAATTTCTCCTTGCCATCCCTATAGATGGTCTCGGTCAACATATGTCGCCGATTGAGTATCGCACTATCCTTAAATATCGCCTCATGATCCCTATTTTTTCGGTTGATGAAATTTGCCCAGTTTGTCACAAAGCTTGTTTGGACTCATTCGGAGAGCATGCAGTTCATTGTAGAGAGCTTCCGGGGTTCAAATACCGACACGATTTGGTTAGGGATGTTCTTTTTGACATATTCAGGCGGGCTGGGATTTCAGTTAAGAAAGAAGCACCTGTGAATTTCTTGACTGACCCGATGGAAGGGAGATCGACACTTAGACCAGCTGACATTTTGATCTTTGGATGGATAGGAGGGAAACATGCTTGTGTAGATTTAACGGGGGTTTCTCCACTTGTGGGATTGGGGAATCATGCGTTTACGGCAGGTCAGGCTGCTTTGAAAGCTGCTTCATGCAAAGTAACCAAACACGAGAAAGCGTGCCTTGATAACCAACACGCGTTTATACCTTTTGCATTTGATACATTTGGCTTCCTTGCACCTGAGGCTGTGGAGCTGCTCAAAAGAGTCCAACGGGTTATGCATGGCAATGTTACGACCCCAAGGTCTCTGAATGTAGTTTTTAAAAGACTAAGTTTTGCTATTCAAAAAGGGCTAGCGGCGCAGCTTGTTGCCCGCTTGCCTGTCGTTTCAGTGAAAAAAAAAAAAAAAAAAAAAAAAAAAAAAAAAAAAAAAAAAAAAAAAAAAAAAAAAAAAAAAAAAAAAAAAAAAAAAAAAAAAAAAAAAAAAAAGGTAGGCATAGTAGAACATAAAGTGTATAAAAAATTATGATTTAATTAGAACAACATGTTGCAAAACTGTTAATGAGAGAACGTTTTTCTCGCTTATTTTGAACATGTTTAATTACAAACTTGTGTGTATGTATTAACGACATATCATTGAGTTACTTACTTAATCATACTAAGACTTAAGAGCTTTATAAGGATTTAATATGTGTCTAAAACTGGACCTAGTGCAAGTGTTTTGAATTAAACTTGATGAAAGAAAAAATAGGTTGAGTTTATCCCACATGGGTAGGTGAGTAAACTTGTGATGTGTTTATAATAAAGAATGTGAAGGGCTTTAGCATTTAATTTTAAAATGTTACAATAATGAGATTGTGTGTGTTGATACTGTCGGCAGACAGTAACAGCATAGCCCTATCTCATTTAAGCAACATTTGAAGTTATTTTTGTATCTCTATCTATGAATCGGGAAGTGACCTACAAATAGGCCTAATACATTCATATTTTGACAAGTATTGTACACACATTCTCTCTCATCATTACCCACCAATCAATTTTTCATTTCCACCACTCACATTTGTAGGTTTATCTTTAGGTCCATTAGTTAGGCCTACAAATCATTTTTCTTTTATTTATAAATCATGATTTGAACCTTCGCTATCCCATTCAAGCGACAGTAAATATCATTGTATTTATGTTTTATTGGTTTTCTTTGTAATTGATCTTGCTTATGGTTATGAATAGTTTCATGTATCGCAACCATGAATCAAGTTTAACTTTCGGCCATCTGCGTTGCACCGTTGTCTTTGCTTGTGATATTTTTTTGGTAAAATACTCAAACTAAACGTTTGAACACAGAAATGATTATAAAAATAAATGAATACTTATGTTGCAGAATCAAATAAGATTTTTCTAAAAGTGTATGATATCTTATCAAATATCATTACTATAAAATTTTATTGGTATTTCGCTTTTCTTTTTGGTGTATCATACTGATAACATCAAATAGTTCTGATTATTTAGTGTCAATTCCCCCTTAAAATGCTCATCATTTGTATATGTTTACATGGATATGTACTCTTATTTGTTATTGTTTCATTTCAGGGTATATATGAGCATCGGAACGAAGAAACGCGGATTTGGAAGGATAACTAATGAAGTTGTTCAAGAGGTTGCTAACCAGGAAGAAGTTACGGCGTAGCATGGGTATACAACCTACGCCGTAACATTTTTATCGCTAGAAGACTAAGTCAACGATTACTGAAGGTTACAGCGTAACTCCTTCGACAAGGTTACGCCATAGATATCCAAGGACTTATACAAATTCTGAGATCAACAAGGTTACGCCGTAACTCATTCATAAGGTTACGGCGTAGAAACCCAATAAATTGTTAACGAGAGTTCTACGGCGTAACCTCTTCTTGAGGTTACGCCGTAAGTATTATTATAAAGATAAGGACGTCTGAGATACGGGGGTTACGGCGTAACCCTTTACTTAAGGTTATGCCGTAACCATGTCGAGGTTATAAATACAAGCCCTAAATTCTGCATTTGGATATAACTTTACACCACCACTTTAAAGGGACGAATTAAGGCTTCATCAAGGACGAATCTCTGCAACTCTCAACTTCATTCCAAGGGAGAAATCTAATCATATACTCATTAGCTTTAGCATCGAATCTTGTAACTGTATCGAATTCAATGTTTTCTTTCATTATGACACTTTACATTGCTTTTGCTGCATTTTATAATATGAGAGCCTAAACACTTTATGTGTTAGCCTAGTTATGAAATTATTATTGTCATGATTATTGTTTTCCGTTTATTATGCGTTTTATGTGTTTATCAATCTAGCTTGTCTATGAACCTCGCGTTTTGGGTATGTGAATGTTAGGTTGTACCTATTTAGGCTAGCTTGAATTGACTAAAGGACCCTAGCCGGTAGGTTGCGAGGTGTGTAAGACTTGACCAAAGGACTACACATTTTCCGCGTAAGAATTGACCAAACGACTACATATCCTAGCAAACATAGATAAGAAATGCGGGACCTTGACGTATGCTTGAGAATTGACCAAAGGACCACACACCTTGGTACAGATTAGGTCTAGATTGATAGCTGGTATTTAATGACTGAAACCGGACTGTACGATCGAATTGACCGAAAGAGGTACGGGTTTGGGAATCATAGGCTAGGAGATTTGACCAAATTACCTTAGCGACAATTAACCACCACATAAAGCGATAATAGACAATTTTAGGAAAACTAATTCATGGTATAATAAGATTAGTCACTAGGCTAGCACATCTTTCTCCTACTGATTCACTTTCAATTTTGTTTTCGTTGTTTTATTTGTTTAATGAAAATCATTTCAAAAACCCGTTTAGTGACAATTAAGACTTAGATTAAAATCCACACAATAGCTCTTGGGACGACCTCGGTTTTACGGTTTTACCAAACTAGACTACCCATGACCGGGTACACTGCCCGATAGTGCTACGTAGATCATAGGTAAACGAGAATTATAAATATTAAAACGTGATATAGGTAAAACAAGCATCACATCCCCATTCATTGGTTATCGATGCAAGACCGTTCTTAAGTTCTGTTAAGTATTTAGCGTTCATATTTTATCGATACAAGTCCTTTCAATCTGGAGGCTTTCTTAATACACACACATACATAATTAACTCCATTAGTCTATTAAATGTGAAATGGAGGATTACACGACCATGCGTATGCAAAAAGATCGTATTGGTCATCTTGAAAATAAATAATTCTAACTATATAAAATTTTTATTAAAATTTAAAAGAAATAAAGCTCGACAGAAGAATGAGTGAATATGTAGTTAAAATCGCTGGATAATCCAAAAGTTGTTAGTTGCACGTTTGTGTTGATTTTGACCTCTCTTCATTGTTTAGTTGCATACTCCACTGCAAGATGACCATTGTGCCTATACTCTGTTTCCTTCAGCCGCCAAAATCTTTCTACCGGTTGCAATTTTGTTTACTTGTGTAGAATCCAAAAGATGTAATGGTCTCCAAGTTTCACCTGACAAAAAGAGTCAAGATATAAAGAACTAACTCCTCTTTTGTTTGATCAAGCGTTTATGTCGTTTTGTGAAGGTGTTTCAGAGAATAGACTGTATTGGGATCATGTGTTAGTTTATTGGGCGCGACTCTTTGAATCACCAAAGAAGATATTATCCTTAAAATATCCCGAGGTTCATGTTTAGCTGACTTTATGGGTGTCCCGATTACATCAATCTCACTTAGGTAAAGATCCATCGGTATTCACAAAGTGATAACATGGTAAATTGGGTAAGCGGCGAAGGTTTTTCTACTTACTTGGATAGACTCTTTAATTTATATGTACCCATTCAACTTATAAATCAGCTCCACATCAGTTTTCTCTCACGTTCCCTTCACTTCCTTTCAACTTTTACCCGTTTTGGTCACATTCCCCTCACAATTCATTAAAATAACATTTTATATAACATACCTCACAAATACTCACAAACAAAATAAAAAATAATAACACACACTATGAAAGGTGAGTGATCACTTGATGACTGGAATGGGGATGAAAGTGTGGCTTGCCTCACTAGGTGAGTGATCATGCCCACTCCGCCCAGCCTAAGTGTATATCTAGTGACTAGTGGGGGCTTGAAACTTATAACTCTTAGCGTAGTGTAGGTTATGTAACTTACCACTAGATCAGGTGGTGGTTAAAGTGATAAAATAAGGTATGTTTAGTAAAATTAAGTTTGAGTTGAAATTGACGTTTATATTATAAATTTGGAGTTGAATATTTTGTTTTATAAAAATGTTTTACAAGCTTATTTTCATCAAATAATACAAAAATAATCAAATTAAATTAAAATATATTTCAAGTTTTCGCATGCCCATCTATAATATTTAAGAAAAAAAAAAAAAAAAAAATCATTTAAGTATTTTTTATTAGTTAGCTATACTCATTTCTAAAAGCACATTTTCATTAGCTTTGGGATATAAGCCACCTCCCGAGTCACTCCTCACTCCACCAGGCCGGAAAAAAAAGAACCCACCGGAGACGAAGAACCACACCCCATAAATCCTCATTTTCAAGCAATAAATATCCGGTATTAGTTCGTTTCCTTATATATCAACCGGCACAACTGCTCAGTTTGTTTTACTATAGTTAAATTCTATTCTACTTTATATAAATGCTTTCTATAAGTACAATTTTATAATGATAGAAACACGCTGTTTCTCAATTTATAGTTACTTTATAGTTGTTGTTGATGAAATGTGTTTTAACAAATTGCTGATATCTCTAAACTTTTAACGAGATATAATAAGTTGTTATATTTTGGGTTGATTACATCGCAAAGCAAGTTACTTTCGAATGTTTGCCAGTGTAATGTAAGATAAATTGTCTTTGTTTTTTCCTTTTGCACGTAACATAATTTCATCTTTTTATCATTGTATGGAAGTTTTTATTAAAACCAGGTACAAGGGTGACGTGGCGTACCGCCACGTCTCCGTTTTACATCTTGTAGAAGGTTACTTGCATACAACGGTTAAAAAGATGAAATTATGTTACGTGCAATCGGAAAAAAACAAAAATACATTTTATTTTACATCACACTGGCAAACATTCTAAAGTAACTTACTTTGCGATGTAAACAATCCAAAAAAAAAAGATTGGTATACAAGTTTTAGTTAATGTTTATAGTGGACTAGGATGATTAGAATGACTGGTTTTATAAAATTTCCAGCTGAAAACAGTAATAATGATACCACAAAGGGTGAAGAAGGCTATCACAGATAACCCGAAGCAACTTGCAACGTTGATCGATCTAGTTAACCTTCCTTATCCACTTAAAGAGTTTCTTGGACAGTCTCAAGGTTCTCAGCTCGGTTGTTTTCGGCGTGTTTGGTCTTACATAAAAGAGAATAATCTTCAGGTACGTACTCAACTTCAGTTTTGTGTCATTACTATTTTGCATTATAATGCTGATACTCTATGAACAAGTATAGATACCATTATGTATTATTATTGCGTTTATAACTTGACTATTAGCCAGTAACCTTTTTTCTAGCTTTTTAACTGTGTAATAAAAACATATAAAACTGTAGAGAATACTTGCCATGCTAGTTAGCAAAATGGGCGGATCAGGCAAGCTGGGTTATATGTAAAACGACTTGGGTAACATGGGTGGGTCGGTCAGGTTGGGTTGGGTTGGCTGCAAACATATTACGATAGCCTTGTCCTCAATATTAATTTCATTAATAACCAATAATTATAACTTATTTGACCTTGAAATTTTTGACCCATTAGACTTGTTTTTTATCTAGCTATTATTAAATTTTATCTGTTTGAATGATTAGTAAATACAACTAAAACCAACCCGTTTTTCACACAAATGAGTGAAAAATCCTCCCTCTTTACCCCATAAAGTGTATTCAAGAGTCATTTTTCTGTGCAAGTAAATTCCAAATAGACGTCGCACTGAATAAATTTGAAGATTGGAACTTTCCGTTTGTCTGGTTTATTTGTTAATCTCTCTGGCATTCTTTTGTTTGCTCCACACATGTCGCATTTTTGTGTTACTAATAATGCATTTGTTGCTATTGTTGTAATTCAGGATCCAAACAAAAAAAACATAGTCAACTGTGACGCTAAACTGAAGAGTGTTCTGTTGGGCACAGCTCAGGTGGATCTCGCAGAACTTCCTATGCTCGTTAAGTTACATTTTCCAAAGCAGCAAAAGTGATTCAAAATTGAGATTCATACATGTTAAGACAATATTATGCAATGAATTGCTCCTTTTGTATAAACATTAAATATCTGTAGTAGTTTCATTTTGACATATCACTAAACATACATTTTTTTTTTTTTTTGAACTAGACTAAACATACATAACCAGCCAAGAATGAATAAAAGCAGAAAAGAACAAGGGTAAAACAATAATCTAAAACACTTTTAAAGTATGATCTTTAACACAATCGGCAAGAGCTGTTTTCTTAATCAACATCCCAACAGCAAAAGATAAAGCCATCAACAGGGATTCTACATCTTTTAAGTTTTTCTTCAACACAGTGAAAGGACAAAAATAACCTTAATATGACCTTAACATAGCTTGTTTTGTGTTGTGGAAAACAAAAGCTGTTTAAGATGGCAAAAGCAAACTAACGAAAAGGGCCTTACTTAAATCTGAGTCGTTTTCACTCATCTGCATCTGCAGAAGCTGAAGTGTGAGCAGGGTATCTCTGTAAAATATCAGCCCATGTGGTCCGCCCCTCGGATACATCCTTCACCACTGTTGCAACCTCATCCACATTAACACGGATTTGATCCCTGCTGTCTCGCTCACGGATTGTAACTGAAGTTGTTGAATCAACAGTAACTGCAAACGGAACACCAAGTTCATCTGTTCTTGCGTACCGTTTCCCTATTGATGTACCTATAACATAACCACATAACAACCAGTTAGGTTATTTGATATTTGTGTATATAACTCATTTTCATGTTCTACTTTCTATTTGTCCAAATTAGATGATTCCTTTCGACATCCTTGAAGTAAAATGAGCCAACTTGAACAGTTCGAACATTGAAAATTTTAGATGGACCCCTGTTGTTGAAACCATGGCACAAAACAAGAACATGCATGCTAATTTCAGCATCAGATAGTAAGTTACTTTTGCAAGAGTTGACCCAAAAATACTTCATTGTGTAGGTTGAGCAAGTAGATAACGAGTTAATTTTTGAAAGAGTTGGCCCAAAAATACTTCATTGTATGTTCAAGAAAAATGGTTCCTTTCATTCCTAAGATAAAATGAGCCAAGCTTTCGATATCAGATTTCTAATACCAAGATTAGTGTTTGTAACAGATTTCTTTGGGTACTAGATATATTAAGAGTGCATAATGCCAATATGGGTGGGTGAGTGGGTCGAGTGGTTGGGTAACATGCCACAATGAGTAACATCAAAATCAGTAGCTTAGAAAAAACAGGCCCAAAGTATACTTTTTAATGCATACTGCCTCACACAATTTTATTCGAACATCGAATTACTATTGTAGCAAAAGAATCTGTGCAAAATATCAAAGCATTAATAATTTTTTGGAAAAAACAGAAGTAGTTCCGGGTCAACCCAAGTTGGTTCCAAGCTGTTTTGACCCATTACCCAACCCAAAGTAATCGACCATATTAGCACCTTTAAGAATATAGATAAGCAAATCAATTACATACCAGTAACATCTTTCTTGTTGGAGATACCGACTGCAGTAAGAGCTCTAGAGATGCGTTTAGCAACTTCTTCATACTGCTCTTTCTGGACCAATGGGAAGACGGTGCATTTGATGGGGGCAACGAGAGGGGGGAAACGGAAAACATTTAATTGTTCATTTACTGCTTTGCTGGGTGATCCTGCTTTGCTGGGCCTCGTGTAAAAAGCATGTTCATATAGACAATATATGATTCGCCCGAGGCCAAAAGATGGTTCAATCACACAAGGTGTAAATGTTCTGGTGTTCTCTTTTCTTGTCCTTCGATATTGACAACATGTTTTTCTTTATTGTAACCATCTTCTGAAGTTTGCAGACTTCAAAATCCACCTCCCCATTGGATTCTAAAGTAGCCTTCATTTCCATGGCTTCTTTTCCGTTCATTGCCTAATAAACACAAGATTCAAAAAGCAAAATATGTTATTGGGGGCATAAGGATTTACTACTAGGTGTTTATTTACCATAAAAACTACAAGATTTCTATTTCAGGATGCAACTATATATACATCTTTGAAGGGTTTAAGTATAACTTGAACTATCTAGTCAATGTGATCATCACAAATAACAAAGGGCTGTTCATGTGAAGCTATGTGCATGAGTTATACTATATAATTGCGGGCATCAAAATTTACTACTTGGTGTTGATTTACCATAAAAACTACAAGATTTCTATTTTAGGATGCGACTGTATATACATCTTTGAAGGGTTTAAGTATAACTTGAAGAGTCTAAAATTCAAAGGAGTAATTCCAACCAGTTTTCACCCACCCATTTGGGTGGCTGTACATGTGAAGATTTTCTTATCCGCATCACAGAAAAATATTTTATTCGATGGAAAGTCCATAATATCAAATATCTTGACATTCTACAGAAAGTCCATAGTATCAAGCTAATGCAATAGAAGTAAATAAGTAACCCAAATTTAGGCAACTATGATACACTTCGACATTAATAATTGGGACAACTCTTAAATACACATTTAAACACTAGTTTTGTAAGTAAGCAAGGTTTAGTCCAACAACAACTGAGTATAGCAATATGAGCCAAACATACGAAAACAGACCTAAGATATAGGAATCTGGGGTCTAAAATGGAACTTGCGAGTAAAAAAAGCCAAACTTGATAATATCAACTAAAGAAACTGCAGATTTGCAGGTCTCAATAGAGAAGGACAAATACAAATTTAAACATAAATATGAAATAGCATTCAACTTATACTCGGCAAGAAAAGTTTTACTTTTAAAATTGCAAAAATCCTGTTGTTTCAAGATTATTAGGTAAGCTAAAAAATGAAATGTCCATTTAGACAAATGGAGATATATTTTCATCAACAATGTGCCAAGCCAAAAAGACGCCAGTCGGATCCAAGAACTCGAGTCAATAATACATTTATAAATTGTAAAAAAAAAAAAAAAAAAAAAAAAAAAAAAAAAAGTAGTTGCTATACCTCGAGGGATTCAGTCACCAGCTTCTGGTCACCCTTAAATGCAAGGCCAAGCTCCTTCTTATTAGGTGTTATAACCAATTTCTACAAATAAATCAACCGGCCATTAGCAGTTTGCCCAATTTAAAATAATAGACTTAGGCAGCAACTTCACAAGTGGAATAGTTACCTCCACTTCTTTAGGTTCTGCAAATTTCTCTTGAGCAACAAGTGCAACGCCACTTTTATCCTATAAAAAACAGCATCCAAACTTAATTAAAACTATGATAAACATAGATAAACTTCGCATGACCGTAAACCAAATAGGCAAACACTAACCGTGTGTGCACGCAAGTCGTATGCAGATCTATCTGCTATACCAACGCATTCGATCCAGCCGTAGGAAGAGTCAATTTCGGCATCCCAACAATCTGCAGCATAGTGGGCTATCTCCTTTGGGCGATGCTGCCTGAACCGCAATCTTTTTTCATCAATACCCAGGCGTGTCAAAAACAGATATACTCTCCCAATGAAGTATGCCAAAGTTTGATTGTTGACAATCCCCTAAAAAAAAAAAAAAAAGTTCAAGACTACACATAACGTACATATATATATGATATGTATTTACAACATTACATCTAAAAGTTTAAGAATGCATGCATTACAGTTAAGATAGCTGACATGCCAACATATTTACATGTTTTAGGAGAGAAGATAGCATCAAATCAATGTTTCAAAAACTTGATTCAGGGTAAGCAACTTTAAAATTTGTTCATACAGTAACTTGTCAAAGTGATGACGTGGAATCATACACGTTGATGATATTTAACCCTGTTGACTTATTTTAAAACAAAAGCTAACCTCAGAAACAGCATCACCAAGGCAAAGTCTTTTTGCAGCCTTGTCGGGCGTTTCTTGATCAACACTTGTCAACATAAGAAACTCGAGGTCTGAAACTTCAGAATACTTTGGATGAGATTTGTCATCAGGATCCACAAAATGCTCTATCTCTGCAAGTGTGAATTCACGAACTCTTAAGAGACCTTGTCGGGGAGATATCTGAAAATGTCAAAAAAAATAAAGAATGTTAAATCAAGAAACAAATACTTGTCAACTCATTATAAATAAATTGATTAAAGTTGTGTATTTTCAAAAGATCACATTACCTCATTCCGGAAGGCTTGACCGATTTGTGCGGCAGCGAATGGGAGTTTGTTACCATTGTAATAGTATAAATCTTTGAAGTTAGCAAATATGCCCTGTGCCGTTTCAGGACGCATGTACCTGGATTATAACAAATTAGACGAGTTCCAGAAAACAAGTAAAAGCATGTGCAAGAATAAAAAACATATAATTTGCCCATATAAATGTGAGTGTGCATCAAGTGGTTGACTATCACCTTTCACATTGTACAATTTCAAACAACATATTGTTTTATCAGAATAAGCTCTTGTTGACACTAAAATTATCCAATGAATGCAATATACATGTTCTTTACTGGTTACCCAGCGTGCCCATACAATAGAAGATAACACGTAGTAAGAAACATCACTAACCCGGAGCTCATGCCAGTTGGACCAATTGATGTAGCAAACATAAGATTGAACGGATAAGGATCGGACAGAGGATTCTTGGTATCTGGTGCCACGATACCATATTCCTTGATTTTGGCACCAAGCTGCTCGGCAGAAAGATCACCAACAACAGAAAGAATGTGCTTCAATTCAGCAGCCTTTTCAGAACTGATAGAAAGGTCCTTCTCAAGCGTATCGTTACAATGATTTTCAAGCAAGTGATCAGCTCTGAAACAAGTGCCAGTCTTCTCATCTTTAACCATAAGGTCGGTAAATTTATCAACGTGGCCAGAAGCTTTAAAGACCACTTCAGGAGTGATACACGGACAGTCGACTTCCAGCATATCTTCTTCGAGTACAAAGTGCTGAGGAAAGATTAAGCATATAAAATATTAAGCTCAAAAACTACAAACACGAAGAATAATATATACACATCAATACTAAAATCGTATCATCAATAGCTCTGTACTAGATAAATAATACCATTCCTTTTCTGAGACAGTCTATTAAATGAGTTGTGATCAATCTGAAAAATCGACAATTCTCATAGTGAAAATTGACTTGTGCCAATTTTTGAAAGAAAAAGGAACAAACTTTCATAGCAAATATTTGAGTGACACATTTAGGTATTAGGTTAAAATCCAATCCTTAATTTTGATTATTGATGTCAGCCTATGATCTTCTAGGTGTACAATGGATATGATCGTTGATGCATAATTTATATATTTAATCATATTGACATCAAGAGCAACAACAACACCCAATCCTGCCGGAGCAGCAGCAAAATTCTAACAAAAGCGAAAATCAGAAAAACCATGTAAACTCTATTGTGGTTGACTATCACATTTCACATTGTACAATTTCAAACAACATATTGTTTTATCGCTCTTGTTGACACTAAAATTATCCAATGAATGCAATATACATGTTGCCCCGAATTGCACACTTGCACATTCAATTAACTTAACAATTAATTAAATTCAGGTAGGTATCTCACAGTATAATTAATTTATATAAATAACAGTTAACAAAAACAAAGTATAGTATTAATCAGCAGCTAACAAGTAAAATATATACTAATATACCTGACGCCAAAAGGCGAGGACATTGGATTTAATAGCACAACCAGGAGGACCGTAATCATAAAAACCAGCCACACCTCCATATATCTTAAAACTCGGTATATAAAACAACCTCCTCTCCAAAGTGTTGACAACCGCTTGCCTAAACGTATCTTTACTCATACCGTTGAAACTGTCGTTATTCTCCATGTTTGCTTTTTAGTTCGTTTTCGTCGATTTTGGATTTTGGCACCGTGGTGTTTGATAGTTGTGACTTTGGCTGCGAGTGAGTCAGTATTCGGTTGTTGTGAAGATGTTCTTCTGGTTTGTCGTGGTTTTTGGTTTTCGTTTTTGTGAAAAGAACGAACGAACGAG
This sequence comes from Artemisia annua, assembly GCA_014162995.1. Lineage (NCBI taxonomy): Eukaryota > Viridiplantae > Streptophyta > Magnoliopsida > Asterales > Asteraceae > Artemisia > Artemisia annua. The sequence continues at coordinate 55,749 of LBNU01024235.1, read as the reverse complement.
CAAAACAATGAGAGGGTAAGTGCATGTGTTTATATATATAGCACCCAAACTTGCTTTCCAAGTTCTACCATAATACTTCACCACTTTCCAAAAATCGACAACCAATCCCCTTCTAGTCCATTCTATTCAGCCGACTATTGGGATGGAGTCCCGAGGGTTTGGTTTTCGTACATCTAAGTCCTCTTTTGTATTTAACATTATTTAATCTTATCTATATCTATATCTATATATATTAATAGATTCATTCCCTTTATAAATACGGAGACTTCATGCGTAAATACGTTCATTTAATTTTCATGCTGCATGGTAAGTACATAGGGGTGGAATTAGTGATTCGAGTTGTATAATGTGTGTATTATGAGCCTTTATTATAGTGTAATAATGCAGGTGAAGATGAAGTGCTTGGTGTTCATGTAATCATGGTGTATTAGGAGCCTTTATTTTCATTTAATCATTTGCTCCTTTCATATGCCTTCAAATAAATGTACAAACCCTTCAACCACCATCATTGAATACTATAAATAACACCATTTGGTNCATTCAAGACCACTTCAGGAGTGATACACGGACAGTCGACTTCCAGCATATCTTCTTCGAGTACAAAGTGCTGAGGAAAGATTAAGCATATAAAATATTAAGCTCAAAAACTACAAACACGAAGAATAATATATACACATCAATACTAAAATCGTATCATCAATAGCTCTGTACTAGATAAATAATACCATTCCTTTTCTGAGACAGTCTATTAAATGAGTTGTGATCAATCTGAAAAATCGACAATTCTCATAGTGAAAATTGACTTGTGCCCATTTTTGAAAGAAAAAGGAACAAACTTTCATAGCAAATATTTGAGTGACACATTTAGGTATTAGATTAAAATCCAATCCTTAATTTTGATTATTGATGTCAGCCTATAATCTTCTAGGTGTACAATGGATATGTTGATGCATAATTTATATATGCTCTGTACTGAATAATCAACTGAAGCTTATATGATTATATTGACATCAAGAGCAACAACAACAGCAAAATTCTAACAAACGTATGATGGACATGACACTGCGGCAAGCCAAAATCAGAAAAACCATGTATTTATACAATTTCAAACAACATATTGTTTTATCGAATAAGCTCTTGTTGACACTAAAATTATCCAATGAATGCAATATACATGTTGTTTACTTACTCACACTTGCACATTCAATTAACTTAACAATTAATAATTACATTCAGGTAGGTATCACAGTATAATTAATTTATATAAATAACAGTTAACAAAAACAAAGTATTATTAATCAGCAGTTAACTAAACACATATATACTAATATACCTGACGCCAAAAGGCGAGGACATTGGATTTAATAGCACAACCAGGAGGACCGTAATCATAAAAACCAGCCACACCTCCATATATCTTAAAACTCGGTATATAAAACAACCTCCTCTCCAAAGTGTTGACAACCGCTTGCCTAAACGTATCTTTACTCATACCATTGAAACTTTCGTTATTCTCCATGTTTGCTTTTTAGTTCGTTTTCGTCGATTTTGGATTTTGGCACCGTGGTGTTTGATAGTTGTGACTTTGGCTGCGAGTGAGTCAGTATTCGGTTGTTGTGAAGATGTTCTTCTGGTTTGTCGTGGTTTTTGGTTTTCGTTTTTGTGAAAAGATCGAACGAACGAGCAAAACAATGAGAGGGTAAGTGCATGTGTTTATATATATATATATATATATAGCACACAAACTTGCTTTCCAAGTTCTACCATAATACTTCACCACTTTCCAAAAATCGACAATTACAACCAATCCCCTTCTAGTCCATTCTATTCAGCCGACTATTGGGATGAAGTCCCGAGGGTTTGGTTTTCGTACATCTAAGTCCTCTTTTGTATTTAACATTATTTAATCTTATCTATATCTATCTATATATATTAAAAGATTCATTCCCCTTATAAATGCGGAGGCTTCATGCGTAAATACGTTCATTTAATTTTCATGCTCCATGGTAAGTACATAGGGGTGGAATTAGTGATTCGAGTTGTATAATGTGTGTATTATGAGCCTTTATTATAGTGTAATAATGCAGGTGAAGATGAAGTGCTTGGTGTTCATGTAATCATTGTGTATTAGGAGCCTTTATTTTCATTTAATCATTTGCTCTTTCATTTGCCTTCAAATAAATGTACAAACCCTTCAACCACCATCATTGAATACTATAATTAACACCATTTGATCTTTGTTAATGATGTGTGTGTGTGTGTGAAACTTTAATTTGTGTGTAGTATTTTGTACGAATCACATGCTTGCTGTTAGTTTATTATTGTTTGTGTGTAAATTCAGTCCAGCACCAACTACCTTTTGATCTCTACTTTTTGTTTCTAAGCACATGATGAGAATGAAATGGATCGCATGCTGGCAATTGATGGCATTGAACTCATTGGCATCAATAACCGTAACCTAGGTATGTACCCGATCTGTTTTTATGGCTCAAGATCTGTGATTTAACAAGCTTGCTAATTAGATAAATAGTTTTGAAATACAGAAAGTGTATCCTATTGTATTACACTATCATTTTTTATTATTATTTTGCAAATGAAAACATGGTTGTAGTGACGAATAAAGTTACTACGAATACTGAAAGGTATATCGATACTCCTGGATTCTTCACAAGTATGCCTGAAATATAACTCTGTTTCTTGATACGACAGTCGAACTCATCATCACATGCTAGCACAAATGTATCTTCATCATGTTCTTCGTCCTCAATCTCATCGATATCTTCAGCTTATTCTTCACATGACTCATCCAATGCTTCTTCTTACACTGCATCTCCCATGCAAAGTTATCGAAATAGACGAAAGATTGATAATTTTGATGGAAAAGGGTATCTTTATTTCTTAAAGAAGAATAACGTGGTGTTGATAAAAAGCAGTTCAATGGCATTTGTTAGTGATCAAAGAAATGTTGTGCAAGATCATGAGAAGGTTAAGAAATTAGTTGGGTTTTGGTCAAAGTTGATGGGGTCAAAAAGGAGTACCGCAAGAATGATGCATTCAAGAACAATGAAAGAAACGTTTTTTTTCAAGGGTTTGATTATACGTATATATTTTTGTTCAAAACAATTCTTTTATTATTTGTGTGAAAAAATGAAAACCCTTTTTAGGTTATATGTTATGATACTCATGTAAATATTGCATCAGTTACTATACTTTGTAAATGAAAACGCAGTGGAAATTCATACGAATGTGGAGCGGGTGTACAAACTGTAGAATCGGAAAAGAAAAATCATTATCTATTTATTTAACGACTACTTTTTGACCCACTATGTCTTCGTGAAAATACAACTACGTTTAGAGCATACGGTGCCCTGTAACTTATCCCTGTTCATTTATTTTTCCATGTTTTATTGTAGAAAATAATGCAGATATATTGTTAAAAATAATGCACTTTGTTATAGAGACCATGTGGGGTTTGATATGGTTTGGATAGCAATAGAGCTATGAGCTATCTCTATATCACAATTTATGTCCATTTCCATTTCAGAATATAAAAAAATGTAAATTGATATTTTACACATATAAATGCTTTTTATAATGGTTTTGTAAATGTTTAGTGTATATTTGGTTCAAGGTAGTAACTTAAATCAAATAGCTTTTCAAGTCTCCTTATTAATGTGCTTATGAGATTAATGTCCTGTGCATGCGAAGTGTCATCAAATAGCTTTTCAAGTCTCCTTCATTTAATCATTTGCTCCTTTCATTTGATTTCAAATAAATGCACAAACCTTTTAACCATCATTATTGGATACTATAAATAACACCGTTTGAAGAGAAAAAAGTACAAATTATTTGAATGGTCAAAGCTAGAACGTAGCAAAGCATTTGGAGACTTCACCCAAGACATGAAAACATTAAATAGGGAGAAAGGATGCTAAACAGAGAAGTAAGAATAGGAATACGAGAATGTTACAAGGCATTGATTGAAAGTAAAAGACTTTTTGTCCCATATATTGAAAAAGAAGGTAATTAACGTAAGGTGTTGAAAAATGTAGTAGTCATTAGCACAAAACAATATTTTTCATAGTGCTTAAATTTAAAAGTAATGTTATTTAGATTTAAAACACAAACATAAATACATGCTTAATTCTGAATATGCTTATGTAATGTATTTTAATACATTTTGTTAACTTTGGCATATTAGTTGGCAAAAAGAGTTATTTTGGACTTACAAATTTTCACGGGATGATAAATTTGACATCCGATCCTTTAGAAAGTGAGTAAAATTAAAAAGTGTAGAAAGCCATCAATAGTGTGACACGTGTCCCCCACTCTAAATTATACTACCTCCGTCCCATAATAATTGTCCATTTTGACATTTTTTAGTCTTTCTTATTCAAATTTGACCATAAATATTTTTATTTGTGTTACATAATACTTGATGAAAAATATATGAATTGATTGAGTTTCAAATGCATTTTCAATTGATATAATTTTTATCAAGTATTATATAACACAAATAAAAATATTAATGGTCAAAGTTGAACAAGAAAGACTCAAAAAAGTAAAAGTGGACAATTATTATGGGACGGAGGGAGTACATAAAATCCGCCCAGGGGTAATATGGTCTTTTGACCTCTTTTTTCTTTTCCACCTCAATTTTCAAACGCATATATCTCTTAACGACAAACTTTTAGAAAAAAACCGATTTCACCAAAATTTTTAAAAATTTGATTCTCTTTAATTTGGTATAAATCTTTTTAATTTTTTCGAAACTTTTTTTTTTGACATATTCATTGGGTCATGATTTTATTGATGTTTTTGCTATTTTCGACCCTATTTTTTACCTTGAAAATTGCCGAATCCTAAAATACTTAAAACACGAAAGTTGTAGATTTTGATTCACTCTTTACCCAGAAATTTGAATCACTCAAATCCGATATGATATGAGTGGGATATCGTACGTTAAAGAGGACATTTTAGTCATATTTGTTGCACACAAGGTGTTTGATGAAATGTCTAGCTTATATTTTTAGTATTAAAATTGCGTTAAATGCTCTAATTTTTATTAATAATTTTATTAATGTAACATTCAAAAAGTGATGTTTTTTTAATCATTATTTTTTTTAAATATACATTTAGTTCATCAGTTAGGTTATTAGGTTCATCAGTTAGGTTATTAGGTTCATCAGTTAATTATGTTTTGTTCATCAGTTAAATTAAGCATTGTTCATCAGTTAGGTTATAGGTTATAGGTTCATCAGTTATAGGTTCATTAGTTAGGTTATAGGTTCATCAGTTAGATTATGTTTTGTTCATCAGTTAAATTATGTATTGTTCATCAGTTAGGTTATAGGTTATAGGTTCATCAGTTATAGGTTCATTAGTTAGGTTATAGGTTCATCAGTTAGATTATGTTTTGTTCATCAGTTAAATTATGTATTGTTCATCAGTTAGGTTATAGGTTCATCAGTTAGATTATGTGTTGTTCATCAATTAAATTATGTATCGTTCATCATTTACGTTATAGGTTCATCAGTTAGGTTATAGGTTCATCAGTTAGACTATGTTTTGTTCATCAGTTAAATTATATATTGTTTATCAGTTAGGTTATAGGTTCATCAGTTAGTGCATTTAGCTCAATTTTAACACTAAAAATCTAAGCAACACATTTCATCAAACGGCTTGTGTGCAATAAATATGAGTAAAACACCATATTTAATGTGTGATATCTTACTCATATGACATTGGATTTGAGTGATTCAAAAACATGTGTAAAGAGTGAATCAAAATCTACAACTTTCGTGTTTTAAGTATATTATGATTCGGCAATTATTAAGGTAAAGAATAGGGTCGAAAATAGCAAAAACACCAAGAAAATCATGGCCCAATGAATATGTCAAAAAAAAAATTTCGAAAAAATTAAAAAGATTTATACCAAATTAAAGAGAATCAAATTTTAAAAATTTTGGTGAAATTGGTTTTTTGTAAAAGTTTGTCGTTTGAAAGTTATTTGCATTTGAAATTTAAGGTGGAATTAAAAAAGCGGGTCAAATGACCAAAATGCCCTCTAACCGAAAATATTAAAGAAAAAAAAGGGAGGGAGTGCGTGGGGACACATGACACTAGCTTAGTGGCTTTCTAGACTTTTTAAAACTTTTCTCTTTTTAAGGGATCGCAACTCTGATAAATTTTATACGACTAAAGTTTTTATTACTTATCACCAATCGTGAGTTATATGACCAACCCTTTTACTCATTGTCATAACTAACCCTCAAAGAGTGTCAATTATGATAAAAGATGCATTAAAAACACTACAAAAAACATTATGCTACCAAAATATAAGTTACATTTACAACAAAAATATCATCAAATGCTTTTTATAATGGTTTCGTAAATGATTAGTGTTTATATTTGGTTCAAGATAGTAACTTAAATCAAATAGCTTTTCAAGTCTCCTTATTAATGTGCTTGATGAGATTAATGTCATGTGCATGCGAAGTGTCATCAAATAGCTTTTCAAGTCTCCTTCATTTAATCATTTGCTCCTTTCATTTGACTTCAAATAAATGCACAAACCTTTCAACCACCATCATTGGATACTATAAATAACACTATTTGAAGAGAAAAAAGTACAAACTGTTCGAATGGTTAAAGCTAGAACGTAGCAAAGCATTTGGAGACTTCACCCAAGACATGAAAACATTAAATAGGGAGAAAGGATGCTAAACAGAGAAGTAAGAAGAGGAATATGGGAATGTTACAAGGCATTGATTGAAAGTAAAAGTCTTTTTGTCCCATAGATTAAAAAAGAATGTAGTTAACGTAAGGTGTTAAAAACATTAGTAGTTATTAGCACAAAACAATATTTTTCATAGTGCTTAAATTAAAAGTAATGTTATTTGGTTTTAAAACACAAACATAAATACATGCTTAATTCTTAATATGCTTAAGTAATGTATTTTAATACATTGTGTTAACTTTGGCATATTAGTTGGCAAAAAGAGTGGTATTTTGGACTTACAAATTTTCACAGGTTGATAAATTTTACATGGATAAAGTTTTTATTGCTTATCACCAATCATGAGTTATATGACCAACCCTTTTACTCATTGTCATAACTAACCCTCAAAGAGTGTCAATTATGATAAAAGATGCGTTAAAAACACTACAAAATATATTATGCTACCAAAATATAAGTTACATTTACAACAAAAGTATCATCATGACTAAAGGTCTTTGTAGTTTAAGGTTAATTTTAGGTTCATTTTGATCAAAAGTTCGATAAGTAGTAAAAAAGATTATATAATAATAATAATAATAATAATAATAATAATAATAATAATAATAATAATAATAATAATAATAATAAAACCTCCTATGCCAACCCAACCTGTTTAAATAAATTAAATGAATGAAAAAATGAATCAAAAATTTAGTTTTAACTCATCCCGTTTAATCTCATTTTGCAACATGTTTAACCCATTTTCCAAAAATAAGGTATAAATAATAACTCTACACCACTATACTATTATAGGAGTATTATTGTCTATAAGCAAGATTAGTCTACGGCTTTCAAATAACGCAAACAACAATTAGATCAAACACCTGTACGTAGTACGGGTCTGCATATTGATCAAAATTTCGATAAGTAGCAAAAAAGATTATACGAAAATGTGTATAAGAACGTAGATAAAAACGTATATATAAACGTAGATAAAAACGCATATAAAAAAGTAGATAAATTTTTTTATAAAAACATAGATAAAAACAAATATAAAAACATAACAGGTCAAAAACATAATGAGTGGATATAATAATAATAATAATAATAATAATAATAATAATAATAATAATAATAATAATAATAATAATAATAATAATAATAATAATTCTTATGCTAACCCAACCTGTTTAAATAAATTAAATGAATGAAAAAATGAATCAAAATTTAGTCTTAACTCATCCTGTTGAATCTCATCTTGCAACATGTTTAATCTCATTTTCCAAAAACAAAGTAGTAATAATAACTCTACAACACTATACTATTATAGGAGTAATATTGACCATAAAGCAAGATTAGTCAACGACTTTCAAATAACGCAAACAACAATTAGATCAAACACCGGTACGTAGTACGGGTGTAATGCCTCGTATACTAAAAGCTTAAGTAGCCTTATAAATGTAAAGTGGTCATAATAAATGGCTCACGAATTGAAAGCGATATATGCAAGGCGAATTAAATGTGAGAATATGAAGAGGGACTATTGAAGTTGAAGTGTTGTTGGAGTTATGGAAATGTGAAAGATGTTGTCTCTTCATATCTAAAAAAAAAAAGTTACACACATAATTATTGCTAAAAACTCTTCAACTTATGAGAAAGTATATATACCACCATTTGCTTCACTTTGGTTACGGTTTTGGTTCGGCACACCAAAGATGACTACTTTGTTGTTGTTGAGGAGTTGCATGTGCATGGCTGATATGTCTATTGATTAATAATCATAAAATGCATGCCGCGTGGTACACGTGCTAGAGTATGTTAGTAATTAAAGCGGTTTTTTTGTTGTTGCTGCAGACTGATGAAGAATTGCTAGGCCGAGCTCTTTCTGCAATGAGTAGGCTCGGAGAAAATGAAAGGATGCTTTCTGATCCAACATGGTTTCGCAGGTCAGAAGATCATGAACGTGCAATTATGGAACTTCCAGGTAATTAAACTGTAACCAAAAGAAAGTCTTAAATTGCATAAAGACCACTGCATAAAAATGGTTGTTGTTACAAGTAACATGTTGGTCTTTTTGTTTCTTTCAGGTGAATATGTACACACAAACAGAGGATAAATTCAACGGGTATACGGATCTTTATCTTCTTTTTTTAGAGCCAGGTTAACCAACTGTCCATAACTCCAACATCTCCAGAATTTTGCATAGAAATGGATTCGTGACTTGAATGTTTTCGACGACAATACCATTGATATAGGCACCAATATACCAAATATCAATTTTCTCCACAACATATCCAAATACGTGAATGAATAAAAAGAAATGTCCAGTAGACACTTTTACCAGTTAAAGATGAAGAGATATCCAAGTTATGAGATGGAATTCATGTTATATCCGCACATTGGAAGCTTATCGTTTTATATGTTAGTGCATTTTTTCTGTTTCTTTTAAAAGACGACACATTTACCAGCTAAAGATGGTTATTCAATTTGCATTATTGCTCCATTAGCACTTTGATTCTCAAGGAAACAATTATCTTTCCCTGCAGTATTGTTTGATGATGAACAAGTCAATAGCTTTTCATTTTTATGTATTAGTCCACTTCCTTTCTGAGGAAAAGAATATGCATCAGTTTGTTTTAATTATAGCAAAATGCTAGCAATAAATAGACTACATGTGTATGTATATGAAAACAAAACTAAAATCCCGTACCAATTAAATTGGTTGCCACATCTTCAGTCCTTAATTTTTTGATTAAGTTCAATACCCCATTTTAAATGGTTCAATTTTTGATTGAGTTCAATACCCCATTTTGATTGAGTTCAATACTCCAATTTTATGGTAGCCATTTCTCCTCAATTATGATAACTCAATATATACACGCATTAATGCATACTAGCATGTATATGAAATGCTTTGATGAAACTAAACAATCACCAAACCCTTTCAAGTTACCATGTCTCTTCATGTCTTTAAATTATGTGGCAAACAAAGAGACATGCTCGAAATTGAATGGTCTCTTTAAATTTGGAACTATAGAATTATAATTATAATAAAAAAAGTTTATGAGTTTTATTGATTGAGCAAATGATTATGAGCATTATTTAGCATTAAATGACAGTTAACCTTGCATGAAAATTGAGTTAGTAGACGTTTAGTATTGAAAATCCTTAAGCCAAACAATCAAAGCCTAATAATTTGTGGTGTTTACATCAAACTCGAGATAGAGTTAGCAAGACTCGCGGGGATACATGAAATTTGGTTTAACAAGTCGTCTTTAATAAAATATCAAAAAACACGCATTGTTAAATAAAACGTAAACAATACATGACCTTGCTAAGTATTGTTAAAGATGTTAAGTAAGAGGGATGATATTGATAGATCATAAGACAGCAAATAGGTTATTCTAAATAAGATTGATACAACATTATTATTTTACAATGATACTTTTTGCTTACTGTTGTATAATACTCTACAGTAAGATGTTTTGTGTTACAATGATGATAGTCACTTATGTATTTGATACCTTTTTCTTCAAACAATTTTATCTAGAAAAGCTATTTAAATGCACTTCATTTATTCAGTTGAGTATCTCCGATCAAAACTACGCATAATAACTAAATACACATGACTCTTGCAAAGAGAATGATTCTTTAGGGTGAACAAAGCCCGTGCATTGCACGAGCCATGCTGCCTTAGGTGTGTTTAGTTCACTTTTAGTAATGTAAAAGTTCAAGCCGGAAGCATATAACAAACATAGGGACCGTATGAAGGGGTGTTTGGATTGCTTATTTCCTATTAAATAAGTAGTTCAAAGTTAATATTCAAAGAAGGTTATTTTTATAATATATGATCAAATAAGTAGTTAAATAAGCTATCTTAAACACACTCAAAGTTTTAAGCTTCACTTAACTCGAACTTATTTTATAACTATTTAGCTAAACATTACGTGGCACGTCTCAATTAGATGCACCATCTTACTTACACTTCAACAATTTACACGCAAGAAACAATTAGATACAACCCGTGTGATGAACAAAAGTGAAAGTTTCAAACATGACGAAAAAGTGAAAGTTTCAAACATGACGAAAATATGTCATAAAAGTTTAAATATAAAATTTACCGATCAACTAAGACCATACTTACAAAAGTCTAATAACGAAAAAAATTACTGTACATTACACTATGACCAATTAGATAGAGCCCGTGTGCAACGCACGAGTCTGAATTACTCGTTAGTTTAAAGGTTAAACTAACGTGAAATTGTTAAATATATTTCATGAAACATACTACTGTACATATTTAAAGTTTTTACGTGTTTATTTATAATATTAAAAAAAGGTAATAGTAGAGAAAAAAAATTGCACGCTTTCAAAATTGATTGGGACACTTTTTGTGCATTAAAAACTTGTACATTATCAATATTGTGCTTTAACTGCTTGTACATTAGAGTGTGGACAATTTAATTAGCTTCACCTCACCAGGCCGGAAAAAAAGAACCCACCAGAGACACACTCCGTAAAACCTCATTTTGTTGCTTTTTACACATTCAGTATCCGGTATGAATTCGTTAACTTATACTATATTATCCTTCACAACTGCTCAGTTAGCTTTACTGTTGTATAATTCTATTCTGCTTTATATAAATGCTCTCTATAAGTACAATTTTACGATGATAGAAACACGCTGTTTCTCAATTTATAGTTACTTTATAGTTGTTGTTGATTCGTGTTATGTACGGTGAAGGAAATTAGTTGAAATTTAAAATGAAGACAAGGTGTTTGATGAAATGCTTCTTAGAAATGTGTTTTAAGAAATTGATGATATCTCTAAATTCAAACTAACTTTTAAGGAGATATAACTTGTTATCTTTTCGGTTGATTACATCGCAAAGTAAGTTACTTTCAAATGTTTGCCAGCGTAATGTAAGATAAACTGTCTTCTTTTTTTCCTTTTGCACGTAACATAATTTCATCTTTTTATCATTGTATGGAAGTTTTTATTAAAACCAGGTACAAGGGTGACGTGGCGTATCGCCACGTCTCTGTTCTACATCTTGTAGAAGGTTACTTGCATACAATGGTCAAAAGATGAAATTATGTTACGTGCAATTGGAGGGAAAAAAAGGGACAATTTTATTTTACATTACACTGGCAAACATTCGAAAGTAACTTACTTTGCGATGTAATCAACCCAAAAAAAAAGGTTGGTATACAAGTTTTAGTTATAAGTCAATGATGAGCGGTTGCTTTCTGTTTAATGTTTATACTGGACTAGGATGATTAGAATGACTGGTTTTATAAAATTTCCAGCTAAAAACAATAATAATGATACCACAAAGGGTGAAGAAGGCTATCACAGATAACCCGAAGCAACTTGCAACGTTGATCGATCTAGTTAACCTGCCTTATCCACTTAAAGAGTTTCTTGGACAGTCTCAAGGTTCTCAGCTAGGCTGTTTCCGGCGTGTTTGGTCTTACATAAAAGAGAATAATCTTCAGGTACATACTAAACTTCAGTTTTGTGTCATTAAGATTTTGCATTATAATGTTGATACTCTATGCACAAGTATAGATACCATTATATGTACTTAACTATTAGCTAGTAGTGGTTTTTCTAGCTTGTTAACTGTGTAATAAAAACATATAAAACTGTAGAGAAAATACTTGCCATTTTAGGTAGCAAAATGGGCGGATCAGGCAAGCTGGGTTATATGTAAAAACGAGTTGGGTAACATGGGTGGTTCAGTCAGGTTGGGTTGGGTTAGCTGCAAACAATTACGATAGCCTTGTCCTTAATATTAATTTCGTTATAACCTATATTACAGAGTAATATCTTCTTTATAAACGATACATTTATTGAAATCTAAAAACGATTGGACAAATTGAGAAATTCTGGAGGTTGTTAACATTTCAGTATGCTGTGGGCGACCTTGATTATTTTGACCCATTCGACTCTTAAATTTATAGCTACATTATTTAATTTTATCTGTTTGAATGATTAGTCAGATATACAACTAAAACTGACCCGTTTTTCACACAAATGAGTGAAAAATCCCCCCTCTTACCCCGTAAAGTGTATAAAGAGTCATTTTTCTGTGCAAGTAAATTTCAAATAGATGTCACACTGAATAAACTTGAAGATTGAAACTATCCATTTGTCTGGTTTATATGTTAATCTTTCACTGACATTCTTGTGTTTGCTCCACACATGTCGCATGTTTGTGTTACTAATAATGCATTTGTTGCTATTGTTGTAATTCAGGATCCAAACAACAAGAACATAGTCAACTGTGACGCGAAACTGAAGAGTGTTCTGTTGGGCACAGCTCAGGTGGACCTCGCAGAACTTCCTATGCTCGTTAAGTTGCATTTTCCAAAGCAGCAAAAGTGATTCAAGAATTGAGATCCATACATGTTAAGACAATATTATGCAATGAATTGCTCCTTTTGTATAAACATTAAATATCTGTAGTAGTTTCTTTTAATAATACTGGTTTTAACAGGAAGTTTACATATCACAGTGTATTTCCTTTGATATAATCCGTTACTTCAAATTGCGACGAAATTATTGGTTTTGGGATAAGATATCGCCGGGTCAGCCTGGATCAAGTGATTCAGAGGAAATCATTAAGCAGGCCTAAGATCCCATTTATTGGTTTCTCCCTAACAAAAGGAACATTTTATCAAACTTTATCGAATGGTCGAAATGGGCAATGTTTACCAGCTAAATTCGTATTCTGCCAAGATTTTTCTGAGCGATGTCAAAGAATAACGTATTAAATGTGTAAATGATTGTAAACCTACACTGGGACTATAAATACACTTTGGGCAACTTTCAACTCATATGATCATTTATGAATTAAACCAAACTTTTTTTATTTAGCCAAATTTACCCATTGAAGGTAAAACATTAGACAAAAAAATAAACCATTTACAGTATAATGATTTACATATACCACAGTATTTCAAAGCCAACTTATATAATTAGCTTTACTTTGAATTTGTCAATGAATTAGTGAAGGAGATTCAATGTGTCAAAAAAGAAGAGAGCACAATACAATATCCTCTTGATGTCACTATATTTCATTATCCAGTAGTAATATATAAGCATTTGCCATAACTATAACAGCCATCTAACTGCAAAATCAAAACCTTATCCCACAAATTACAACAGGCAATTCACCGGAAAATTTTAAGTCTTTACTATTCAGTTGTCATCGTCACCTTCCCTTTTCATCGGGTCAGAGCTCATGATTCTGAGATTCTTTCTGTACTGTGGAGACGTTAATCTCCTTTCTAGTGGCGTTTTCCTCTTGCTCACAACAAACCGATTCACTCCTTTACGCATCGGCATGATTGATGGGAAATCTTCATCAGGGATTTGACTTAATTCAGAAATATCCTTGATCTGTGCCACACGTTTAAACCACCTTTCTGCTTTAGCCTCTTCTGACATATCCAATGGATCAGTTTCCGTCACGGCTGATCCCTCGAGACTCTTACCTGTCCACCCACTCCTAACATTCATGTTTTCTGGTGTTTGTTGACTAAGGTGCGAGGTTTCAGGTCTAGGATCATTTCTTCTGAACTCGTTATTAGATAGATCAGTATTTATATTTCCACTAGATAAGGTTCTGTTGCCAATAGACGATGCTGAATTCATGTTATCGATACCTCTCATCTGTTGGTTTCCTGTTCCTTGAACAGGATTATTACCAGGTGTCGCATTATATGTCGGTTTTACTGTTGTATCTGTGCTCCTGGGCTGCTGATCATTTTTCTTGGTGAAATAGTCTGGTGGAAATGGAACGAAAGGAACAAAGCTGCTAGTGCTTCCTTGCTCCATGGCATTTTGTCTTCGGTTAGGAGAAAACGGTCGATCTTTCTGTCTGTTATCTATGAAACGATTATCCTCTTTACGCATAGGCATAACCGGAGGAGCTTCATCACGTGAACTAGCATTTGCGGGGCCCGTGACACCATGCAATTCTTTTACCTTCTGAAACCATCTTTCTGTTTTATCTTCTTTGACAGTATCTTGAGTCTGCGTGTTTGGAGCATACGTGGGTGATACTACGTCTGGTCGATTAAAAGCGCATTTGAAGCACACTAAATTCTTTCGGTAGTTAAAGAAATTACACCTGAAGATGAAAGAGATTAACAACGTGTCAGATTTTTTATGGACTTCATAGCTAGTAAATGTAGGGTTAAGGTAATGTTTACCGAGGACAGTCCCACTCCCCATCAGCCAATTGTCTTTGCGGTCTCGACTCTTCACATTCGAGGCATTTAGTGTTTCTTGCAAAGTTCATGAAACTGCATCTGCTCAAACACAAATTCTGTTGGTTTATGCTTATGGTAATCTAGTCGCTTACATACATATATATAAAGTTTGATCTTTGTTTCTTCCTTAGTACTCTGACCCCCTTATTGTATGAGTTCATCGAGCATCTTCACAATCTGACAATTTAACTAAGACGCGACAATTGTAGCCCATTTATGTAAGAATGGGTCGATTAGGGTTTGTAACTCATTTATAATTGGTCAAACGGGTAAAATACAAACACAGTTCCGGATTACAGTATTAATTTTAATTATTAGATTTTGGTAAGTGTATTTATAACATAAGCTATATAAATCTTAATAAAATGGGAGAAAAAAGTTGGCTACATAGTACATACCCAACTCGTTTTGACCAAAATCAAAGATGACCTGTTAAACCCGAACTTAAAGATGAACCATTTTGTCCCATAACCATACTGCACACATTACATAACTTGCCTACAACCTCTAGACTAATACTTGAAAATCAAGCGTATAATGAATCAAAACAAGAACTGCAACTTACTTTGGGCATATCCAATCACCCCTCTTCATTGTAATATTTGGTCCAAGATTTCTTGGCATTTGTTCGTACTGCTCTGGTGCTCCGCCCCTAGAGGCCAAGTTAGCCATCTCATATAGCAAGCTTCGCACAGATGATTCAGTATTCTCCTTAACGCTTCTTTCGGGATGAACAATAGGATTGTTTACAAAATTCAGTATATACTTCATCAAGTCCACTGAAGTTGCTTCATTTGATCCCTCTGCCTTCAATTCAATAAAAGTTAGTCAATATGTACGTCATTCTAGTTATTATACATATTCATTTAAGCATAACAAGGGAACCTGTAAGAAAGTCTTCATTCTTCTCTCAGTTTCGTCGGCACTTCTGAACAGATATGGATATACGTCGTTAATAACCATCTCGATATCCTTCCTAGAAAGCCACCTGAAAAAAAAAAAATCATATAAGAAAAGGAACTCCTCACTGGGCTCATGATACACATTGCATTATCTCATAGGAGGTGTTTAGCACTGCGTTTTCCACTGATTATTTATTCAGTTTCTAGTGTTCGTATATAATTAAATTAATGCTCAAAAGTTTTAATTTTAAACAGTCATACTAGCAATAAAACTGATATTAATTATAAGAATACTTAGATATTGTGCCAAACATTCAAAATCCCAATAGCAACTTCTAAGCATCAAACGCATTTAAACACTATCTCCTGCCCATTCAGGATAAACCATATCACATGCTCACTTTCAAAAAAAAATGCTAAATACCCCATGTGAGTCGTCACGACAGTGTTTAGTAACAAACTTTTTGAGTGTTTAAAATTTAATGCTTGTTTGGCAACGAGCGTTTAGCTTTTAAAGTTTGATAAAAACATTCTTATCTAAAACGCTAATAAAAGAAGCATTTAGGTTTTCCATCATTCAACACTTAATAACTACACATACCAGCTACAAGAACCTTACCAAAGGCTTTTATAAAACAAATATCTATTACTAGTTTTACCAAACATAGCCTAAAGATACATTCTTTGTTTGGTTCATGTCATTTTGTGGGTCGAAATTCGACATTCATATACAAAAATTAAAATTTTCATCACGATATGCAAAAGAAGAACCTAATGAAAACCATCATAACAAACAACCTTAAGATATCGGGTCAACCATGAGCAAACGCCAAACATGAGTTTGTTGCATTTTAGAACGTTTAGGAGAATTTAGCAATTGAAATCTAACGCTTGTTTGGCAACCAGCATTTAGCTTTTGAATTTTGGCTAAAATGCTCCTACTTGAAATGCTCAAAATAAGCGTTTATCTTCTATGGCATATAAGCGCTGCTTCTAACTATAGCTTACTACCGCAACCAGCTACACCTAGATATAACCTAAAGATAGTTTATGTGTTCGGTTCATGACACTTTGTAGATCAAAACTTAACATTTACAGTTTTACACATAAAGGGGGTGTTTGGATTAGCTTATTTTATGGGCTTATCAGCTTATTGAGATTTCGGAAAGGCAATAAGCTCATTTTTTTTGGCTTATTAGCTTATCTACTTAACCTTATGGCTATTTAAGCCATAAGCTCAAATGGGTAAGAAAAAAAAAAAAAAAAAAAAAAAAAAAAAAAAAAAAAAAAAAA
>LBNU01024235.1:2507-38268 GCA_014162995.1 Artemisia annua | reverse complement strand
AAAAAAAAAAAAAAAAAAAAAAAAAAAAAGGCTTATTGGCATTCCCAAATCTCAATAAGCTAATAAGCCCACAAAATAAGCTAATCCAAACACCCCCAAAGTAAACATTTATATACACAAAATTTTCAACCTCAAGATATCGGGCCGATCCTGAGCAAACGCCAAACACGCCCTGGCCGCATTAACAAACTCGACACCCAAACTCTCACTCCCCACAAACTCATCCTCCTCCACATTCCTATTAAAATACCCACCACCATACAAACACTCCAACAACCTTATCCACTCGGGCCACGTGGCTTCATTCGGCACGTGCCAACCATCCCCGCTACCAGATATATAACTATTTCTATCAAATGAATTGTAATAATGATCATTACTAGTAGTAGCTCTAGTGGTGAAGGTTTTGAAGCTCGTCGGAAAAAGTGAGGCGCGGTGGCGCGTGACGGTGGTTAGGGTTTGGTGACGGCGGAGGAGGCGGAGGAAAGGGGTTGGTTTTGTTAAGTGGGAGAGGAGGCGTGATGAGATTCCGGTCATTTTTGGGGGGAGGTTGGTGGTTGAGGTGGCGCGTGACGGTGGCGCGTGGTGGTTTTTTTGTATTGGGAGTGGATGATGAAAATGAAATATTGATTAGTGGTTTTGTTTTTGGGTTGTAACTCAACAAGTTTTGGGCCAAGTCTGCAATTACTCCAAGCCTTGAATAGGAAACCGAAAACCGAACCGAATAAAACTAAATCAAATTTGCCAAAAACGGACCTAGTTAGATATTCGGTTTTCGATTTTGATATTGTTTTGCCAAATGAAAATTGAACCGAACTGAAAACCTAATTCATATAAATATATACATATTTTTTTATATATTTATATAAAAAAAACATTAAAACTCTTTCTTAATATAAATATAATATTTTCAAACTCAAAATTTCTTCTGCTGTAAAAAATCTATATAATCTATGAAAGAAATAAAAAATATGTTAGTGTTAGTCGGTGCATTTTTGAGGAATATAAATTTTTGTTTATTTATGCTACATTTTAGCTCTATAGGTTGTTGGCGTCTTTCTTAATGTTAATGGATGCGTTTTCGACTTTTCGTTAGCTTAAACGATATGTTTTCTAACAATGTTATTGTAATATTTGAAAGGAAAAACATATGAAACTCACTTTTCTTCTTTTATTGATTGTTTTGCACTTACACATATTTATAATACAAAGTACCTTAATCATAAGTTTTGCTACTTATCGTGTTTTACTTTCTTTTTATATCGAGTTTTGTAATAGCATTGTAACAATGAAGAAAATCCAGCTTTAAATAAAAGTGAATAAGCAATAAACATAATCATGTTTATAAACGAGTAAACAAATGAGTGTTCACTATCAGATAACCTTAGTGAGGGCAATTGTATTTTACTCAATGTACGTGGCATGAACAAGCTATTCCGTAACCATTTTCAACTCTTTTCTGACCACCCCAATATGTGTATAGTTAGATTTGAACTCTTGACCTCGTGAAAAATTCAAGTACATAACCATCAAATCATTTAATAATGTTACATTTAAATCAATGTTTATGTGTCCTTTTAATCATGATGTTACCGAATTTAAATCATCAGTTACTCTTTTTCGCCCAAAAAAAAATGACCTAATTTAAACTTACAAAACAAAAGGACTAAATATGTAAAGTACAAACTACATATGTATATATATTTTTGAAAACCTCATTTGGTCACCGGAAAACATCACTAGGTTAGT
Source organism: Artemisia annua (assembly GCA_014162995.1). Taxonomy (NCBI): domain Eukaryota; kingdom Viridiplantae; phylum Streptophyta; class Magnoliopsida; order Asterales; family Asteraceae; genus Artemisia; species Artemisia annua. The sequence continues at coordinate 36,519 of LBNU01024235.1, read as the reverse complement.
TTTATTTGTCAGCATAACTATAAAAACTTTGTGCTTTATGTTTTTGTTTTTGTTCTTGTTTGGTTTTTAGGGGGTGTTTGGGTAGAACTGCATATGCTTTTTATATAACATTATTAGCATTTGTCTAAAATAATGTTTTTACAGATTATGGGGGTGTTTGTTTCGGCTTATATAGCCGGTTTATTGCTTATTTGGTTTTGGGCTTATGTTTGCTCACTTTTTGTGGCTTATTTTGAACTTTTCTGCTTATATAAGCTTATTATGACATAATAAGCTTATATAAGCCGACAATTTTTAAAATAAGACACAAAAAGTGAGCTTATGAAGCATAAGCTCAAAACCAAATAAGCCATAAGCAGGCTATATAAGCCGAAACAAACACCCCCTATGAGTAAGTTATTACTTAGTGGGTTTTTGTTTTAGCTTATTTCTTCTGCTTATGGGCTTTTCTCAACTTCTGAAAAGCTAAAATTGCAGGGCTTATTTGAGTTATTAGCTGTACAGAATTCAAATAAGCTTAAACAAACCCCAGTTTATTTAGAAAAGATTATGCTTATGAACTTAAATGTTCTAACAGATAAGCATCTTCTTATAAAAAAAACAGCTTATTTGAGCCAAATTAGCTATAAGCTGTTTAGCTACTCAGAACCGCTTGTTATGTTTTGACTTTAGAGAATGCAAGTCGCATATAAGCTGAACCCCCCCCCCACTCCCCCCCCCCTTCCTTTTAGTTCCAGCAAGACAAGCTGATGTAATAAAGTGAATTTTTGCTGTTGTGTGACGATTTTGAGAATTTGTGATTTTGGCGTAGCAAGTTATAATCTATGTGGACTGGTTATGTTGCCCTTAGTTTTTTTATTTGACTTAAAATCTACAATTTGAGTGCTAAAATAAGTGGAATCATATTGACATTATTAGAAAGAAACATGGCGGGAGGGAAAATACGGAAGGAGAGAGCAGCGGTTGGCTCGTCGAATCACTATCAAGGAGGTATACAGTTCCACAAATCAAAGGGTCAGCATATCTTGAAGAACCCTTTACTTGTTGACACTATAGTCCAGAAAGCTGGGATCAATAGTACTGATGTGGTTCTTGAAATTGGTCCTGGTACCGGTAATCTTACCAAGAAGCTTCTAGAAGCTGGGAAGAGTGTTATTGCTGTTGAGCTCGACTCGCGTATGGTTCTCGAGTTGCAGCGTCGCTTTCAAGGGACCCCACACTCCAATCGACTCAAGGCAAGTATTTTCCTCCTATCTTTTCAATAATTATGTTAAGTATTACATTTGTTAAGACCGCCAAAGTTAATATTTATATTTTATGAACTTGTATAAGTTTGTTTGAGAAGTGATGATTAAAGATGTCAGTATAGTATCATAGGTGCAGCTGTGCAGTTATCTTTGCTCTGCTGAATAAAGTCTTATTTGCATATCAGTCTGATCCCAAACTTCACTTGAATTTATATGAGTTGGTTTGAAAATCAAATGAGCTGATTAATTATATAATGCATTGGCAGATGGAAGCTTAACATTGTTAGTCTTATATGGCTTTACATGGTTTATTAAGTTTGGCTTTTTGAACCATTATTCTTTCTTTCTCATTGCCAACAATTTTTTCATTATTGTAAAGAAGGAAGAACGGACACTGCAGTTTGCAAAATGAGTGATTTTGAGTGAAGAAAGCCAAATACAATGTCATTGTTTATTGCATTTACATTATTACGCTTGTGTAAAGTTGCTCATTTTTGCAAAACTTTATGTTTTACTTTCTTGAGATTGTTGGTCTTACATTTCGCCACGTCTTCAGATGCATTATATGTATCAAGTTATAAACTTTTTGAACCATTTTTACTGGCTTTTCATTGCATCTGGTCTGTAATTCTTCTGAAACTCAAGGTAGTTAAAGGCAAAAGCGACCTCAAAGCGAGCCTTTCGCTAAGGTGAGAAGCGAGAAGCAACAAAAGCGAGCGCTTCAGTGAACTTTTACTCTTTGTGCATATGATGGTGTCTAATATGAAAACAATGATTAAACAAAAACATAATTATCTTAAAATCTTTATTTTTAATAAAAAAGACCAAAAAAGAGAAGTTTATTCAAATACTTAAAGCCTAAAGTATACTATTTTTGTTTGGAATAATAGTCTAAGTTCTCATTTCGTAGAAATTAGGCGTTAATCAAAAAAGCGAGTGCTTCTCAGTCGCTTAACAACGCTGTTTCTTTAGGGCAAAACGCCTCACTTCTTTGCTTAAGCGCTCGCTTTTCTCGCTTTTGACTACACTGCTGAAACTGCACAATAGCAACAGAATTTGCTAATTTTTGGGAACTTTCTATCTTTACAAAGAAAATGGTCAACTTGCAACAAACGTACTTGTATTTACTAAAAATTTCTTCTGATTGGTCTCCGTGAACATTATAAACTAACTGAATTTCTCTACGTTTGACATTGTTCATAGATTATTGAAGGAGATGTGCTCAAGTGTGATCTTCCATACTTCAACATATGTGTAGCTAAACATTCCATACCAAATATCATCTCCCCTTACCTTCAAGCTATTGAACCACAGACCTCTATTCAGATGTGCGGTGATAATGTTCCAAAGCGAATTCGCCATGAGATTAGTTGCCCAACCTTGTGATTCTCAGTACTGTCGTCTTTCAGTCAACACCCAACTCTTGGCTCGTGTTTCCCACTTACTAAAAGTTGGTAAAAATAACTTTAGACCCCCACCAAAAGTCGACTCCTCTGTTGTCAGAATCGAGCCAAGGAAACCAGCCCCTGTTGTCAACTTTAAAGAATGGGATGGTTTGGTCCGCATGTGTTTCACTAGAAAGAATAAAACCCTTGGTGCGATTTTTAAACAAAAGCGTGTCCTTTCAATATTGGAGAAAAATTACAAAACCCTTCAAGCATTACAAGCTTCTCATGGTAATGATAATCAAATGGCGACAGATGCATTCGTTTTGGGTGATGCGGGTGAGTTGAGTATGGATATGGATGATGAAAGAGACGATGTTCAAGATGATGATGATATGGAAATGGATGATGCTGATACAAAGTCTGATTTTAAGGATAAAGTTATGGCTGTGCTGAGAGTGAAAGACTGTGAATATGAAGATAAGAGATCGTCAAAGCTTGCTCAAGCCGATTTTATGCATTTGCTATCTCTATTCAACCAAGCTGGTATACATTTTTCTTGAATGATGAGTTGCAGATGTTCATGGTACATGTATTTTTTTGGTCTGTAACTATATATTTTTATGGTTCTCATTTTTAATAGACTGCAGTTTGCTGTTTTAATTTGGATTTTTGGAGACGTCAGTTTTGTTAACCTAATAGTAGTTTGTTTACATCTTTTCTGTGCGAGTTAAGTGCAAATGGGATACCAGTTTTGTTTTAGCCTTTCAGGTCTCATTTTGGTTTCTCATTTTTTTTAATACCTATTATTCTTTTATAGTAGAGCAAATTTCTAATGGAATAAATCTATTTGTGCTTCTGGGCTTATATTTGTGAATAAATCTATTGTGCCAAAATCATAACGTTAAACTATCTATTTGTATCTGTCACATGAAAACAAGAAAAAACAACTATACGAAAAAAGAAAAAACTAATAATATTTGCTGTAAGTTAAGTTGCTTCAGATGGTTAAAACTTAAGTACTTAAAAGATTACATAAGTAATATCAACAATCACCAACTTCACCGTAACCATGACGACACACTTGTTCACATAAAAGTAGCTACAGAAATGCTGTGAGGGAGGTCTTGATAGCGTGTTCTGCAACTATGAAATTTGTCTTCTCAGATGGGTGAATTGAATCCCAAAACACGTATTTATTTGCTATGTTACATGTGAACGGGTTTAATTTGTTGCACATGTAACTCATCTCATATCTTCCCGTTGCACAGCATCCTCTCTCTCCAACTTCAAACCCTGCAAGCCACAACATCAATCAGCAATGACGCTAGGAAAGTTTGTACTTTGAAGTTGGGCTAGTCAAATACAGCAGATAAATGAATAATATCCAAAAAAGAGTCAACTTTGTTCATAAGCTAATAAGCTGCTGATTGTCCAAAACTGGCTATTTTAATGGTTAAGTTATAGCCAATCATAACTGAAATCAGTTGATCCAAAGTTCCAAACATAAAGATATAAAATTAATTCACAATAATCAAATAATCCATTTCATATCGCACAATCAAGTATTCATTAAATGTCTGTCAAAACAACATTAGAGACTTACCAAAAGATCTCGGATTTTTTATGATATCCGAGAGAATGTTATATATGTCTGAGTACACCAATCGTATGCCACCCAACTCCTGGTTCAGCTTCAAGACTACTTGTTGCAACTTCAGGTTGAACTCTCGAGCCACACGATTGTATCTTTGTATACAAATCTTTCCTAAGAAGAAACTTTCGGTTCTTTGTAATGGCAAACAACCCATTGGAGGAAGCCCGCTTATAGCTATTTTACGAGCTCCTAAATTATATAAATCTATGATGAAGTTTCTTGATATCCCAATAAGAAAATTCTCATATTGTTCAATGGAATGTGTTGCTGATCTAAGCGGAAATGCATAGTAGTTCTCTAGGAAATCGTTTGTTCCTAGGCTTATCAAATAGAGTGCTTCCAGTAGTACTTTGCTAGCTTGTTCAGCTCCAAGATAAGTTCTCATTTTCTTTTGGTATTCCTTATAGTATTCGAGTTCCTTCCATAGAGGTATTACTGACTGCAGTAACAATGAAAATAATATGTCAGTTATTTACTTGTAAACGGCCAAATATGTCACTGCTGCAGTATGTCAAACGGGTCAAAATAAACATTCAAACAAGTAAAGATTGGTCAAATGAATCAAAAAGATTGAAATTAACTTGATCGTTTGACTATGCACCCATTCAACTCGCCCAAATTAACGACATTTTCTTAGCACATAAAAGTATGAACTTACCATTATTGCAGAGGTAAGATTATCATAACCCGTTCCAGCTGAAGCAAAACTGACTCCTTTCACAAAATCTACCATATTATAACGTGGGTCCAAATACGCCGGTATTATGGACCTGATCCCAAGCGCCTCAGAAATAAAATCTGTAGCTATCCGACCATTAGAAAAACGACCCGTGGGGCGCCTATCATAGAAATCCCGACCATAAGGCTGAAAATTACTCTTGACAATAGTATCAACAAAGTTATTGTTACCCGCATCTACAGAAGAGTCTCCAAATACAATAACTGACGGTATTTCTGCATGGATTATGATCCATTGAGCTAAAAACCGACACACCAACAACAATAATTGTATAGCGTTTATTCTATCCATAGTTATAACTTACAACCACTTTGATCAGGTTTTTAGAAATGGCTAATACAATTAATTTGTTAATAAAAAGGACTGGAGAATATTGAGGGGGACGTGCATTTTGACAAAATGGACTAATACATGGACTAACTAAATGTTGAATGGTATGTGTCTCACCGTCTCGTCCCTAAAGTGTATTTTGGTCATTTTACAGCTCATTAAACGTATGATTGCTTTTATCATAGAACGAAATGGTCGGTGTTTGATTGCTGGTTTTGCGGCTTTTTCTGATTCTTTATGGGTGTTTGGCATGTTTCACCGTAATCTTGTTCTACAAGTTGCAAAAGGAATTTTATGTTGTAGCTGTAGATATTTTTACCATAAAATCTGCTGATATAATGTCTTTCTTGGTAGCTGATGTAGCAACTTTATAAAGTAAGGAAAAGATCAAAAAGTCATTATATTTCGCTATTTATGGAAAGTAACATATATCTAGTAGGACGTTTGAAGCGTTTGTACAGTTTGAATTTTTGATTGTTTAAGTAGCTACAACGAGTACATAAGATGACCAAAAACAGAAAATGAAAGTCGTAAAATTATAGTAAAATCTCTTAAATTTAGTTAATAAAGATAGGTAATATATATGTGCTAATAATTTGTCATGACAATGTCCATATTTGGAAATATTTTAGTTTTTAAGTCACTGGTTTGGGTTTGCTCCAAAGGTGTAACTTCAGGTTTCAAAACTGATTTGTTGATCCAAAGATCATAGCTTGTCTTTTTAGCCGAAATGTGTGAAGTTGGAGAAAAGCATGAAACTCGTTGAGATCATATGTGACATGTAGTATGTAAAGGTGGCAAAATAGGTGGGTGGGGTCGAGTTTGCAATCATGGGTTTAGATGGGTTTGGGTTTATACGGGTCCGAGTCTAGATGGGTCTTGCAGAAGCATGAGTCTAAATGGGTCAAGTCTAGATGGGTGATATGAATAAAAGAGTCAATTGGTCAAACAACTCAAAATGGGAAAGTCAACTATCAAGAAAAGTCAATAACAGCTTTTGGCGGGAAAAGCTGTTAGAAACCCAACTCATCTTTTATCACATCTCACTGTATAAATACCATTCTATCATTTCATTTTGTCATTCATTCAGATCTTGTAACAGTTTAGTTCTCTCTCAAATTCTGTATCACACTTTGTAACAAACAATCCATATTTCAATAACAAATCCTTTTGAGATATCATTGTGTTACTATCTTCTTCATTCTTTTATAGAATCTGGAAGTTCACTATCTTTGTTCATACCAAATGGTATCAGAGCATAATCCTGCTACCTAACCCACCATTAATGGAGGAAAACTGTTACAATTCAGTTAGTTTGTTGAGAAATACTGTTATTCAGTTACATCACCCAAACGCTCTGATCTTGATCTTTGATCATTGATCACCACCATACAGACATAACCTCTGGTCAATCTAGACCGTTCGTCCAATCCAAAACACGTCATTGTTAGTTTAATTCCGTTTTCCAATCCAAAATACGTTAGTTAGGAATTGTATGGTGGATTTACTCTGTGGTGTAACTGTCTCATTTCTTGAACATAACTAACTGGAATCATGGTTGTTGCAACAAGAAATGCGGTTGTTGAGTCGACTGTTGATGAGAATATCAGGCTTTGGGTCACTGCTCATGTTGATGCAGCTTTGGAACGAGTAAAAGTGGATATGAGAAACATTGTCACTGAAGCTTTGACTAGTCATGTGAGTAGAAATGGAGGAAGTACAAGAACCAATGGTGAAGGTACAAGTCATGACCCACCACCACCACAACCACCACAATTCACTAGAATGACTAAGATTGAGTTTCCAAAGTTTGGGGGCCAAAATGTGAGGGAATGGGTGTACAAGTGTGAACAGTTCTTTGTGATTGATAATGTGCCTGAGCAACATAAGGTACAACTTGTTTCCATTCACTTATTTGATATTGCTAGTATGTGGCATAGGCAGTTTATACAGATTATGGGTGAAAATGTGACTTGGCCTATGTATAGAACTGCTATACTTGAGAGATTTGGTAATGCTTTTGATGATCCTATGGCTGATATAAAGAATGTGAGGCATGTAGGCACTATTGAGGAATACCAAAATGCTTTTGACAAGTTGATAAGTAGAGTAATTTTGCCTGAAGATCAGCAAATAAGTTTCTATATTGCTGGTTTACAAACAGAGGTGGAATTGGCTGTGAGAATGTTTAAGCCAAGGTCACTAGCAGAAGCTTATCAGTTGTCTAAAATTCAAGAAGCTATGATTAAGGTGAATAAGCAAAAGTATAAGCCCCCATTGCTGCCTACACCTAGATTTGTAGCTAATAACCACAACTACAACCCTTTGCCTAGTAACACAGTGAAGCAATTGCCTGTTCCAAACAACACTTTAGCAGCCAAAACCAGTTTTAACACCCCTTATCCTAAAAGGCAATTATCACAGAAGGAATTTCAAGAGAGAAGGGCAAAGAATTTGTGCTTTTACTGTGATCAAAAATATGTCCCTGGTCATAAATGTAGTGGTCAAATGTTTGCTTTAGAAGTTGTGGTAGATGCATTAGAGGATGGTGAGGAAGAACAATTGATGTTGCCTGGTTACTCTGAGTCACAACCTGAAGAAACAGGAGAATTGATTGAATTTGAACCACAGGTTACACCTCAAATTTCACTTCATGCTTTGACTGGTATTCCACATTTTCAAACCATGAGAGTTTGTGGTCATATTGGCAAGTATAAGGTTCACATTCTCATTGACTCAGGTAGCACACACAACTTTATTGATCTTAACACAGCTAAAAAAATGGGGTGTAGAATCACTGCTACTGTTCCATTGCAAGTAGATGTAGCAGATGGAAATCATTTGATGAGTAGTTCAATGTGTAGAAACTTCACTTGGCAGTTACAGGGTGAAACCTTTAAGACTGATGCTATGTTAGTTCCTTTGGGAGGGTGTGAGATGGTTCTTGGGGTTCAGTGGTTGTCCACCCTGGGCAACATAATGTGGAATTTCAGTGAACTGAAAATGGTCTTTGAGCATGAGGGAAGGAAAGTTACTCTTAGGGGCACTCAAAAGTCAACATTACAATGGATGCAGGGCAAGCAATTGCCAATGGCAACAGCTCAACTGTCTTCCATGGTACTTTGTGTTTACCCAGTGGCTGAGATGGCTATGTTGCAAGCCACTGAGGGTGAATCAACAGACATTGCCCTCACTTCCTTACTACACCATTATGAAGATGTGTTTGCCTTACCTACTACTTTACCACCCATAAGACCATATGATCATAAGATTACTCTCAAGGAAGGTTCCACACCAGTAAATGTAAGACCTTATAGGCACCCCCCCACACAAAAAGATGCCATTGAAACCATGGTCAGTGAATTGTTAGATTCAGGGGTTATCAGAGAGAGTCAAAGTTCATTTGCTTCACCAGTGGTCATGGTTAAGAAGAAGGATGGTACTTGGAGAATGTGTATTGACTATAGGAAGTTGAATGCTCAAACAGTGAAGGACAAGTTTCCTATTCCCATCATTGAGGAACTGATTGATGAGCTACAGGGATCCAAGTATTTCACCAAGCTGGATCTCAGATCAGGATACCATCAGATTAGAATGAGGCCTGAAGACATTGATAAGACAGCTTTTAAGACTCATGAGGGCCACTATGAGTTCTTGGTTATGCCCTTTGGTCTTACAAATGCACCTTCCACCTTTCAAGCTTTAATGAATTCTGTCTTTAAAAGGTATCTGAGAAAGTTTGTGTTGGTTTTTTTTGATGATATCTTGGTGTATAGCAAAGATTTGCAGAGTCATTATGAGCATTTGAGGACAGTTTTGGAACTCTTGAGAAGTCACACTCTTTATGCCAAGAAGTCCAAATGTGTTTTTGCAGCTGAAAGGGTGGAATATTTGGGCCATGTCATCACTTCTCAAGGAGTATCTACTGACAATTCTAAGATTGAAGCAATGAAACAGTGGCCACAACCTACTAACATTAAGCAATTGAGGGGTTTCTTGGGCTTAACAGGGTACTATAGAAGGTTCATTAAGAGTTATGCTATCATCAGTCACCCACTCACTCAGTTGCTGAAAAAGAACTCTTTTCAATGGGGTCAAGCAGCTCAAGTAGCCTTTGACACACTCAAACAAGCAATGATTCAAGCACCAGTGTTAAAGCTACCTAATTTTGATGAAGAATTTATAATTGAAACTGATGCCTCAGGGGGAGGGATTGGAGCAGTGCTTCAACAAGGGGGTCATCCAATTGCTTATTTCAGTAAGACTTTGTCACCAAGACACCAAACCTTGTCCACTTATGAAAGGGAATTATTAGCTGTCATTCAAGCTTTGGATAAGTGGAGAGGGTATCTCTTGGGAAATCACTTCAAGATCAAAACAGATCACTTCAGTTTGAAATACTTGCTTGATCAAAGAATTACAACACCAGCACAAATGAAGTGGTTACCTAAACTCATGGGCTTTGATTATGAGATCATCTATAAGAAGGGTAGTGAAAATTGTGCAGCAGATGCCTTGTCAAGGGTTTCAACCAGCAGTCAATTGTTGCAGATAATTCTCACTACAGTCACTACTGATCTGTTGGCTAAAATTGAGAACACTTGGACTCAGGATGTTACTTTGCAGGCTTTGATTCAAAGGTTGCAACAAGGAGAAGTTATGAAGCACTACACTTGGACTAATGGTCAATTAAGAAGAAAAGGTAAGCTGTTGGTGGGAGATGATAAGGAGTTGAAGCAAGCTCTCTTAGTCCATTTTCATAGTGATTCCATTGGTGGTCACTCTGGGTGTACAGCAACTACCAATAGACTCAGTGGCATGTGTTATTGGAAGGGAATGAGACAAGATGTAAAGACTTTTGTGGCATTGTGTGATGTATGCCAGAGAAGTAAACCTGACTTAGCTGCTTATCCAGGTTTGCTACAACCCTTGCCTATTCCTAATTTGATTTGGACTGAGATCTCAATGGATTTTATAGAAGGATTGCCTATGTCTTTTGGCAAATCTGTGATACTAGTTGTGGTTGACAGACTTAGTAAGTACAGTCACTTCATTGCTCTCAGTCATCCATTTACAGCAACACAGGTGGCCAATGTGTTTTTGGACACTGTTTATAGACTTCATGGTCTTCCAAAAGTGATAGTCAGTGATAGAGACAAGATTTTCTTGAGTCTGTTTTGGAGGGAATTGTTTAAAATGCTACATGTAAGTTTGCATTTCTCTACTGCCTATCATCCACAGAGTGATGGACAGACTGAAGTAGTCAACAGATGTTTGGAAACCTACCTTAGATGTATGACAGGGGAGAAACCAAAGGAGTGGTCTAAATGGTTACCATTAGCAGAATATTGGTACAACACCAACTTCCACACTTCAGTTCAAACTACCCCTTATGAAATTGTGTATGGTCAACCTCCCACAAGTCCTATTTCTTATGTTCAAGGTCAAAGTAAAGTTGATGCAGTGGATAGGACTTTGGAAGCTAGAGAAGCAGCTGTGAATCTGTTGAAGTTTCATTTGCACAGAGCTCAGCAAAAGATGAAAACAAGTGCAGACAAGAGAAGGACTGATAGAGAGTTTGAGGTGGGACAATGGGTCTATTTGAAATTGCAACCTCATAGGCAGGTTACTCTCAGGCAGACAAGATACAACAAGCTTATTCCTAAGTACTATGGTCCTTTTCAAATCACTGATAGAATTGGAAAGGTGGCTTATAAACTGTCCTTACCTGCAACTTCACAGATACATCCAGTATTTCACATCTCACAATTGAAACTATTCAAGGGCCCTTTACCAAATGCTACTCCCACTCTTCCAACTTGCAATCCACAAGGTGAAGTTTTGCAAGCTCCATTCAAGGTTTTAGACAGAAGGCTTGGCAAAGTTGGTAACAAGGGTGAAGTGTTTGTGCTGATTCAATGGACCAATGGTTCAGAAGCTGATGCCACATGGGAGCTCCATAGTGATATTGTCAAGAGATTTCCTGAGTTTTCAATGGATTCTTGAGGACAAGAATTTGGTGAAGGGGAGGGTATTGATATGAATAAAAGAGTCAATTGGTCAAACAACTCAAAATGGGAAAGTCAACTATCAAGAAAAGTCAATAACAGCTTTTGGCGGGAAAAGCTGTTAGAAACCCAACTCATCTTTTATCACATCTCACTGTATAAATACCATTCTATCATTTCATTTTGTCATTCATTCAGATCTTGTAACAGTTTAGTTCTCTCTCAAATTCTGTATCACACTTTGTAACAAACAATCCATATTTCAATAACAAATCCTTTTGAGATATCATTGTGTTACTATCTTCTTCATTCTTTTATAGAATCTGGAAGTTCACTATCTTTGTTCATACCACTCGCCCCAATCATTTTACATCTTTGGATACAACTAATAAAACCTTGTGTTTCATGTACGTGTGCAGGATCAAAACCGACGTCCTCCTCTCTCTGAACACAAAAGGCGAGCAAGACAACATTTGAGGCGTATGCAAGCAGGCTGAAATATACAAGTAATAGAACCCATCGATTTGGATATCTCTTGAAGAGTTTTATTTAATATGGAGTACTTGTATACCGGTACATGCTAAATGCTTTGTAGTTTATAGTCATGAGTTCCGATTTTTTACTATGTAGTTTTTAGTTAGAACAACCCCGAAGTAATTTAAAATTAAGGATGGTAAAAGAGGAGTTCAAACCCATGATGTTTATGTATCAAGAATTGGTTTTTAATGTTTAGATACAAATTTTATGCGTCTAAATAATTGGTGTTTATAGTCCTTTTTGGTTATTTTATATCTAAACAGTTTATAGTATTAGTCAATTAATTTTGATTATTGATCATCTTTTTGATCAATTTGTGTTTTTTTAATTCAAATTGTCTCTTTAGTAGCATTGACAAACGAGAAAATGTGTTTTTCAAGAAGGTCAAACACATCTTCTGTTACTTGTTTTGACCCATGGATCACGTGGTTAATAAAATATTTGAGTATTTTTTTAATATACTATTAGGCAATGGTACCAAACTCGTTACTTTCGTGTGAGCGCTAAATTACTATCGAGCACAACAACAAACCTATCATCAAACAGTTTTAGTGATGACAGTTAAATCAAACACATAAAAATATTCTAGTATAAAATCATATACTACAAATATAGATGCACACAAAAATGACAAACGGTTCACTGGTCTGCACCACCAAACCAGTGCACAAAATGAAACGATGGTTGGTGCGCGGTTCTGAGACATGTGTAATGGGGATGACGCGTGGTTAGAGGTGGCAAAACGGGCGGGCCGGGCGGGCATGGACTACGGGCTAAACGGGCTATGGGCTAAACGGAATATGGGCTAAACGGGCGCGGGCCAAACGGGCGCATGNACTTTTGGATAACGGGAATTTTGTAATCAAAGGCAGAAGTAACAAGAATTTCACTTGGCAAAGTTTTGATTATCCAGGAAATACTTTTTTACCCGGGATAAAATACGGGAAGAACTTTATAACGGGAAAAGAGAAATACATGACATCGTGGAGAAGCAGAGATGATCCTTCACCGGGTACATATACGATGAGGTGGAAGATGGATGAATACCCACAGGTGTACAAGATGAAAGGTTCAGTAATTGAATCGAGAATGGGACCATGGAACGGAGAGAGTTATGCGGGCCTGCCAATTTTTTCACAGAACCAGATTTCAACATTCAAGATGGAAATTGTTACCAATCAAGAGGAAAGTTATTTCGTGTACACGTTGAATAGTACCAAAGTTTTAGAAAGAGCAATACTTACAGAAGACGGGAAGATAGAATTCTGCCACCATGACCGTGACAGTGAAGCCCAAGATTGGCTGCAAGATTGGACTATACCGTTGGATAACTGTGACAGCTATGACATGTGTGGCCCGTATGGAAGCTGCAACATCCTCACTTCACCTTACTGCGGGTGTCTGAAAGGGTTCAAACCAGCAGCAGGATCACGCGTTGATGAGTGGTCTAATGGATGTAAAAGGATGGTAGCTCTTGATTGCAAGCATGTAGAAGATTTTCTGAAGTACCCTGGAGTCAAATTACCAGACACAAAAGGTGCTCTCTTTAATGAACACATGACTCTAGGGGAATGTGCAGTAGCATGTAAGAACAATTGCTCATGTATAGCTTATGCAAATCCATACATCTCACCAGCCAGGAATGGATGCTTGCGATGGTTTAGTGATTTGATTGATATCAGAGTTTATCCACAAAATGGTCAAGATCTTTACATTCGACTGGCCGCCTCTGAAGTATTACGTAAGTTCCTGTCTTCATAATCAGTGCTAAATCTTTACTTGATCCATTTTGACAACATCTAGCTTTTCTCAGGGCTCCAATCAGAACCGAACAAAAAGAAACGATTGCTACTGGAGGTTTTCTTGTCAGTATCAGCAGTAGTGATTATATTGAGCATAATATTGGCACTTTATATATGGATTAAGTGGAAGAGATCAAATGTAAATTCAGACGGTAAGTGAAAGTATGGTTAATTGTTATGTATACATTGATTAGAAAAAGCTGGTTTCATCTATACTTTATATTTTCAGGTAGTGAAGCAAAGCTTCTAGGTACAGATCATGAGGGAAGCATTGAAATGGGAGAGATACACCTACCATTGTTTGGTTTATCAACAATTGCTAAGGCGACAAACAACTTTTCGGATGATAACAAGCTTGGAGAAGGCGGTTTTGGTCCAGTTTACAAGGTAAGTATGGTGGCTATTATAAACTAATGTCAAAAATAGAACCCTCCCCAGAGTACCAACAAAGCATGTATTTTGAGATTTGCATGGGAGAGAAAACGAAGAAAGCAGTTGCACAATAAGCACATACAAAATTGCTCTTACATATTAATATGGAACTATTTAAGTGTATGAACCACAAAATACCTAGCACGTTCCCTTTTAGTCTTTGATTTTAAAAAGAGAACAAAATAAAAAACTCGTGTATGTGTGCGCGCAGTTAATTTGTGATAAAATACATAAGATACTAGTAGTGCAGATATTGTGGAGTTTAAATTAGAGAATCTGTGTACTAGACATGAATCCCTGCCCAAACACAACCTCGTATATATACTAAACCCTGCTCATGTGCGATTTCTTCGAATTATTTTGTTGAATTCCTGATCCCAACAATGTAGTAAGAAAAAAATCTAAGCACAAATAGTACCTTTTTAATCCGAAATGGGCATCAACACGTCAAACATGCAAAAAATAAATAAATAAATAAATAAANNNAAAAAAAAAAAAAAAAAAAAAAAAAACCTTCCATTGTCAAGGAGAACTATGTGGTCGCTGATAGAAATGTGGTACTTTCCTTTGATGTACTATATGGAATTAACTCATACAACATGCAGTGGATGTACAGAAACAAAATATCAATTACTCTAACTGTCCACCTATAACTAATGCATCAATAAATGGTTACGTGCAGGGCGTAATTAAAGAACAAGAAGTTGCAATCAAGCGGCTGTCACAGTCTTCTCATCAAGGACTACAAGAATTCAAGAATGAAATTATTTGCATTGCTAAACTGCAGCACAGGAATCTTGTAAAGCTTCTAGGATATTGCATTCAAGGAGTCGAAATAATGCTGATCTACGAATACCTACCTAACAAAAGCCTGGACCGGTTTATTTTTGGTCTGATTCCATCAAAATCATAGATATTTTCATCTACCAATGCCTAATATAGTGACTAAATCAATCAAACTAACTAAGTTGCACAATTTCTATCAGATGATAAAAAGAAGCATCTACTTGATTGGCCTCAGCGATTCAATATTATTAATGGGATAGCTCGAGGTCTCCTTTATCTGCATGAAGATTCTAGACTGAGAGTTGTCCACAGAGATCTCAAAGCCGACAACATTTTGCTGGATGTAGACATGAACCCAAAGATATCAGATTTTGGTATTGCTAGAATGTTTGGAGCACATGAAACTCAAGCAAATACACAAAAAGTGGTTGGAACCTTGTATGAACTTATTAACTGTGTGAGTAGTAATATCTGACATCTTAACTAGCTCTCTATTTATATGTTTATTACTTGTATTCAGGGGCTACATATCTCCCGAGTATGCAAAACATGGGATATTTTCAGTGAAGTCGGATATATTTAGCTTCGGTGTTTTGGTGTTGGAGATCGTTAGTGGCAAGAAAAACAGAGGATTCAGTCATGAAGATCATTCCAATAACCTTCTTGGACATGTAAGTTTCTTGAATAGCATTGCACACACTAATTTTTCTAATAATCAAAACTTTGAACTGCCGCTAAAATAAATCAACAAGAGCCAAGTAGAAACACAAATTAGTTTTACTTAATAGAATACGATCCCACTATCCCAGGATCCCAGGGGCAACAGCAAATGAAACTCTTCCTAAGATAGTACTAGTAGTTATACTTAGCATTAGGCGTAACTTCTACAATATAACATCATATTGATATTTAGAATGCATAAGTTGTTCTAAGCGTAATACATAGGTGAAAGGACATAGGTCACTAAACACGGGCGGACGGCCCGTGGGAGTTTCCGGGGGTTCCTGTGAACCAAATGTGGTTTTGCAGTGTAGCGAATTTTTTTCGTCAACAATCCTTATATCTCCAAAATGAACCTTGTCCAAGATTTTATGTTACATGTCTAGTTTACTTAGTTCATTATTTATGCCAAACAAAATTTGTGCCGCTGGTCATTTATTGTCCTAGGTCCGCAGAGTAAATAATCTTACCAAATGTCTAGACACATCTTCCTTATGCAATTACTTGTCTAGTACAACGTCTTTATTGGTTTCTCCTACCAACAATCATTTTAAAAGGAAAAATTGTGAGCATAGGACAAAAAAAAGGAGTATTTGTTAATAAGCATAAAAACAAACAGTATTTCATATACATATATAGTGGTGGTGATCATATTATACATTGAGTTGACTTGCACATATTTCTATTTATTTGCACACACCGGTATACAAGCTGTTAAAACATGTTATAAACAAAGTATAAATGTCTAATGAATGAAATAGTGTGTGACAATAAGAAAATGAATATCTGCTAGAAATCAATAGAGTTTTATATAAGTTGTGAAAAATATAACTATAGTTTAACAAACATTTGATGCTGCAACACTAAAATAAAGTTACTGAATACAAATATTAAAAAATTAGAACAAATTTAAAGGTTTAATTTCCAAATAAGATACACAAGCCAATAATGTTGACAGTGGTGACGGAAAGATGTACATGAAACCGGTTCTCAGAAGCCGACTCTCGTGAAGTACCGCTGGTGGGGAAAAAAGGGAAAGGAAAAAAATAAGAGAACTAAAACCTTATCAAGTACTGCGTTTAACAAAAACGAAAATGAAAAATTATCCACCACCTTAACAAGAGTTATATATTAAAAAATTTCAAATGCAACAGGTTTTTTAGAAAACACTTTTGGTACTCTTTTAGTTTATGACTAGTTATAATGTCCGCGCACGCGCGGGTTTTTTCTTAAATTTTTTTAAATGATATATTTTTATTTATTAAAAAACAAATAATTTAATATATATATTTTTTTTGATTTATGATTTTTAATTATATTTGTTTATTACTAAAGATAATCATTTAAAAAGTTTATCCTATTGTTAGTTGCATCTTATCTATAATTTTTTGTATTTATCTTCTACTTGTGTATTATATCAATATAAAAGGAGCTTTTTAATATTACTAAATGAGGGAAGGTTGAGTTTTTTAAAATGAAAAAGTCCCCACTTGGGGTTTTGTTTTATTATATAAAACTAGTTATAATTCCCGCGCACGCGCGGGTTTTTTTTTAATTTTTTTGAATGATATATTTTTGTTTATTAAAAAACTAATAATTTAATTTTTATTTTGTTTGATTTATGATTTTTAATTGTAGTTTTTTATAATTAAAGATAATCATATAAAAAGTTTAATCCTCTTTTTAGTTGCATCTTATCTATATTTTTTGTATTTATCTTGTTATATCAACAAAACGAATTTAAAAACTTATAAATTAAATAATAATTAAAATATTACCTAATAAGGAAATATTCTTTTTTTAAAAATGACAAAGTACCCACTAGGGTTTTGTTTTATTATATAAAAGATTTTGTGGAAATCTTTTTAAGTTATTTCCTAATTAAGTACTTTCCTATAAAAAAAATAATAAAATAAATAAATAAATAAATAAATAAATAAAGAAGGTATTATTAAACCATTGCATTGAAGGTACTCTTATGTTAAGAAATCACTTTTTTGAACAAAATAAATCATTTTTTTAACAAAATACACTTCTTCTATCTCATCATATATCCACTTTTCTGTTTTTTGTTTTCTCAAAATAACTGAATGTTTTAATATTTCAATCAATCAAATTGGTTTTAAAATATCAAGATAAAATGCTATTGCTATAGGTGCACAGTGCAACGGGTTTCACTTTTTTAACTGTGTGCATGTGTGGAATTTACAATTGGAGTTAGGAGTATGTATTATTCTGCGAGAGTAAGTTTGTGTGGCTTTGCCTATCCATCAGGTAAATGGTACCAGTGATCAATATAATCACGGTCATCTTAGCGCCACGTCAGCTTCTCTTTCCACAACCAACATCACCATCAACATAGTGTAATAACACAACCAACATTGTTAGCCTCTAATTCATTTGAATCAAATTAGTATAGATTACTTATGTTAAGACAATGTTTAATTTAGGTTTATGTACCATGGTTTAATGTTTGTGTCAAATTAGTCTCTGCAAAATGGGTCAAAGTAGGAACTCATGCAGTTAGTTATGTTAGTTAAACTCTAGTTAAATGGCGGTTAAATTAGTTGACAGTTAGACCCAAAAGATACAATGATTGGGTAAACTATAACTGCCATATTAGTGACATTTGGAAATGTATAAATAGGTCTCATGCATTATCTTGTAAACATTCAATTATTATCTATCCAATTATCATTTTACTACAACACAGATTGTTCTTTATACTTCTGTCATATCACACAAATACTCAATCACATTCACAACCATGAAACATGTTTTGAAACAAATATTGTTAGGCCATGATCCTGTGAACAAAAACATTACCACCAAAACATAACCCACTTAAGCACAAAAACCAAAACATTACACACACACACACACACACAATTTTCACAACGTTTTCACAAGCAAAAAAAATAAAAATAAGTAATTAAAANTGACCGAGTTCTCTCCCAAAACAACTTCCTCAACGTGTCTTTGCACTTTGGTGTAATAACAAGGACGTGTCCTTGGACTGCCAACTAGGCAAACAACGCGTGGTAATGTGGTATAATACCTTATTACCACTAGTCTCAAAATTGTACTAAGTAATTTTTCAGTTCAACTCCTTAAACCGTAATTAATTTGTTATGTTTATAGGCATGGAGACTTTATAAAGAAGGAAGATTACTTGATTTGGTGGACGAGTTTATAGGTGGATCATGGAGTGATTCTGAAATGACACGATCGATTTTGATTGGTATGTTGTGTGTTCAACAACGAGCTGAAGACAGGCCAAGTATGTCGTCGGTGCTCTTCATGTTGAGTGGTGAGGGTAGTATTTCTAAGCCAAAACAACCAGGCTTTTTCATTGAAGAGAGTGAATCCACCTCGAGTACCCATTCACAAGCATCAATCAACCACGCCACAATTACCCACATATATGCAAGGTAAAGATGGTTGTGATGTATCAGACGGTATTATAATGTTCCATATTCCAGTGGTAAAAAATTATTTAATTAGCAGGATCTCGGATATTTTGTAACACCTTAGAACAAGTATTGTACTCGTAACATATTTTAGAAGTAAATGTGACATTAAATCTTGGAAAAAGGTATATAGGGAGTTTAACTCGTTATCTTTTCCAATTGTATGCAAATTCGGAAGGTAATTAAATGAGTAAATTACACCGTTCGTCCTTATGGTTTGCGTTGACTGCAGCTGTTAGTCCTTTGACCAAAAAAAGTGCACCGTTCGACCTTAAGTGGGAAACATTATGCACCGTTTGTCCCTCCCCTTAACGAGGCCCACTAACGCTCGTTAAATTCCCCCCATGTGGTACCCATGTGAGGGTATTTTAGTCTTTTTACTCTTTCTCTCTTTAATCCATCTTCTCCATTTATCATCACTTACACCACCTTCATCATTCAAAGTCAACCACCACTTATCCAACTAAAAATTCATAACACATTCAGATTTCAAAAAAATTCTTTTACATCATTCATATTCAGACTATCAAGCCAACAACTGCTATCTTACTTATTATGACACATATTAAGTATATTAGACTTTTTAGTTAGAATGTGTATGTAGGTCTACTCACCCGACCTAAACTCAGATCCACAAACACGCACCACAACAGCAGGTCAGATCCAAACTCACCCGACCTATCGCCACTCATCTTCTTATACAGGGCCGTCCCGTTGTTTTCGAAGGCCCTGTGCCACCATTATAATAGTGCCCCTCTTGAAAATGAAATGATTTCGGATACATGTAAAATTTATAAATGGAGTAAAGATTGTTTTAGTTAAATTTTCTAAAACACCACACAAAGGAAAACAAACCGTCAAAACATATCACATCAATATATTAATATTGGATCACAAATGATAATTTTTCAAGAGTAGATAAGAATATAGGATAGTTTCAGTTTACGTCTTTATAAAACTTAGGGGTATAACTGTCAACTTGGTAAACTTTTTGCACACTAGTTTGGAAATAAAACCAAAGTATCAAATAGCCATAAACTAAAGGGTTTAAAGTGCACATAAGTGAAAGTTGTCTTCTTCTTCGTTGTAACAGGCCCATAAGCCCCTGTATGTACTTACTTTTGAAAATCACTTAATAACAAATGGGTTTTCATCTTACTTTGTTTGTGAGCCAAATTATCTCACTTTTGAGGATAAATATGCGTCAAATTTTGGTTAGACTCGAATTAAATGTTCACAGTGTCCATAATCATGGTGCCCCTGTAAAATTGAAGGCCCTGTGCAGTTGCGCATCCCGCACACCCTCAAATCCGGCCCTGTTCTTATACCAATATTCCGGCCAAATCAAAAACCACAAACACCAACACCCCATCTCCATATCCAAAAACACTAATCACAATAAAAATTCACAACAAATCCAATCCAAATCATTATCAAATCTGTATCTAAATCCCACAATTATCTAAAAAAACGCAAATGATTTAACTAAGCAATCCAAACACCCTCGAAAATAATAGATATAACATGTTACGATAAATGGTTTTATAATGCATACACGCACCAAGAAAGATGGTGTAGCAGTGGGTTCACTTTTTTTGTTGGGTTCAACCGGGGCTCCGACTTGATGAGGTAAGAAGACACCAATACCAGTTGATTCACTTTTAGAAATTGGGTTACCCAAGAACACAACCAGCATACCCGACCCGGTTGTTCAGGTTCGTTGTTGAGATTGTTGTGCTATGGGCCAAGCACATAACGGCGCCGTTACATCACTAACCACAAAATCAAGACCCACCACCACAACCACCATCTTCATCAGCTAAATGGAGATACTAATAAATTTTCTTCCAGATCTGATAATTAAAATACCTTTGAAATTCTGTTTTGCATAATTCCAGTTAGTGATTATGATGATGATGATGGAAGTGATTTTGTTTTGATAGATCTTTTGTTAGTTTCGATGTATATGTATTGGAAGTGATTTTGTTTTTGAACATGGTGAATGATTATTAGAGTAGTGTTTTGATGGTTTTTTGTATTTTTATAAATAAGATGATGTAGGTGGTGATAAAGATGAAGTTAAGAGATGGTGGTGGGTGGTCATAGTTGGAGATATATAAAAGAAAAAGATGAAGTTAAAAATAAAGGGAAAAAGACTAAAGTACCCTCATTTGGACTGACTTAACGAGCGTTAGTGGGGTCCGTTAGAAGGAGGGACAAACGGCGCATAACGTTTGCCACTTAAGGTCGAACGGTGCACTTTTTTTGGTCAAGGGACTAACGGCTGCAGTCAACGCAAACCACAAGGACGAACGGTGTAATTTACTCTAATTAAATATAGAGCATGAAAGAGAAAAATAATTATTCAAGAAAGCGTGGGTGTGTAGGATCAAACACCAAGCAGTGGAATCGACAAGAAGGTTTGTTGTTAAACTTTAAGAAATTGGTTGTTTACACATGAATAAACACGTGAATGAAACTGTCTAATTAATCTTTCAAAATCCATTTAGAATTTGTTTGTGTTCCATTTCAGTTGAATGGCAACAAAACTATGTTTGAGAAGAGAAGGTACGTATTAGCCTTTGCAATACAGGCTTTATTTGAACTCTCAACAAACAATTTCAATGGGCTAGACATGATGCTTCTTGGCCCAAATTATACCACAAATCCTTTTACTACTTGGTAAATGTGACTTGATAGTGTAGTGGCCAGTGGGCTAGTGGTGGAACCACCTTTAACAAGAACGTGGTGCACAAAATTTTTTGGAAGGGTAATATAAGAGCTTTGATTAAGATTAAAATTAAAATTTAATTTTCATTTATTAATGGAGTAACTAAACAAGGATTATAAACTATTCTTTTATAGCATTTGCAATTAGAAAAAATCATAATCTTTTATATAATAAAACAAAACTCCTTGAAAATTTTTCATTTCAAAAAAATTGGAACAATATCTTATTTAGTAATAATTTTATTTAAAAAAAAATATTTTCTTATTAAGTAACATTTTATATTTATCCATAATACATGAATACAAAAAATATAGATAAGATATTTAAAAAAAATTATTTTGTTATTAGGTAACATTTTATATTTACCCACAATACAAGTAGAAGATAAATATAAAAAATATAGATAAGATGCAATTAACAATAGGATTAAATTTTTTAAATTTATATGAAAAAATTAAAAAAAAAAAAAAAAAAAAAAACCGCGCGTTATAACTAGTTAGAGTATGGGGAGTGGTAACATGGTAAGGGTGTTAACACCATGCCACGTCAGCGACACATCATCTCAGCACCAAATAACATAACACCAAAAAACACCAGTAAATCATAACAATTTATCTAGGTAACATAATTTTGGTCAAACTGACGATTAATCCGTTATACACAACCTAACGGTGGCGTAAAAGTTGGAAATAGACAATTTACCTTTTGGGTTAAAATAAGAAAAAGAAAAATTGCAGATAATGAAATTTATTACAAACAGACGACTTTGCATCACTCAAATCTTCGATTCTGCACAGGTAACTATTTTTAATTGCGATTCAGTTTTTTTCTTTTTTTGCTTCTCATGAAATAGTGTTTGTAATAAATAAAATAAATTGCAACTATCGTTAGAGGGTTTTTACGCTTGCATTTCAGGAAAGAGTGTTTGGGTTTGCTTATATTGTGAAGAAATGCAACAACCAAAAGGTTTTTCCTATTTATAATGGGATTTTTAGGTTAGATATGATAGTTAAAGAGTAATTTTAGTTTTATCTTAAATAAGCACTTTGAACTAAGAATGCCCCAATCTACTCATTCGAAAAAACTTAACCGAAGCAGTTTCATCCACTGCTTAAAAANAAGCACCCTTTAATTAAGCTATTAGTTTTAGTTTAGATTTGAGGGTAGAAAAGTAATTTCAATTTGATCTCCAGTGAAAACATTGAAATAAACATATAACCAGCTTATGCCAAACTACTTATCCCCAAAATATGCAGATAAACATAAGCAGCTTATTTTTATCAAACTGCTTATCTGCTTAAAAGCAAGCAGAAATGCCAAAAACAATAAGCAACCGCAAACAATCTCTGACTTCTCTCTATAATGAATTAATTTGATAATTGATGTTTGTATGTCTTCTCGAGTTTTGTGACAATTGTAAAACCCTTTTCTGTAACTTGTAACAGACTCTCTCACTCACGGCCATAGTTACGCATTATCAGTGTCTACTGCTGCATCAACTCACATATGGACGTATGACGTGTTCTAACGCTTTCGAGGCGAGGATACTCGAAACAACTTTG
This sequence comes from Artemisia annua, assembly GCA_014162995.1. Lineage (NCBI taxonomy): Eukaryota > Viridiplantae > Streptophyta > Magnoliopsida > Asterales > Asteraceae > Artemisia > Artemisia annua. The sequence goes on along the minus strand of LBNU01024235.1, from coordinate 13,113 downwards.
TAGATCATCTTTATTCAGCTCTGGATCAGGCTGGAATATACACATTTTAGGAGGATGAGAAGCTCCAGAGAGGGAAATCCATCTCCCCTGAACTTGCTAAAGCTATTCAAGAGTGTATGGTTGCAGTTGTTGTTTTCTCGAAGAACTATGCAAACTCTAGTTGTTGTTTGGAAGAACTTGGGAAGATTATGGAATGCCGGGATGTGACGGGACAGAGGGTGTTATCTGTGTTGTACGATGTGGAACCCTCCGATGTCCGTGGACAGAAAAGCAGTTTTCTAGAAGCATTGAACAACATGAGGTGAAATTTGCAGATGATATGGATCGAGTGAAGAGATGGAGGGAAGCTTTAGTGACTGCTGCCAATTTATCTGGATGGGATGTACCCAAAACTGTCTGTGGGTTAGTGCTCCTTACTCCCTTATTTAACTTAATTCTAGATTGTTAAAGTTGTTACCGAATTGTAAACTTACTGCAATGAGGTTAAATGCATCCTAAGTTGATTTTCCCTTATTCTGTTAGGTCTATATGAAAAAAAAGAAAGAAAAAAGAAATGGATATATTTGCTAAAATGGGTATATTTGTTATTTTTAGCAAGTTTGGTATAATAAAAAAAGAAAGAATAATACACACTAAAGAATTTTGTAGCAAGTTAGATACATTTTCAACTAAATGTAACTTGCTACATAACAACTGTATGTCAAGTGTTCCATGAAATGACTATTGAACATATTTGTAAATAATAGTTTTTGTTTATTGGCTAAGCATTCCCCTTCCTACCCTGATAAAATATGGTCACCTTACCTTCTTAATTCTCCCTTTATTCAAGTGATCTTTTCTTGGTCAAACTGTAAATATTAATGGTAGTGTAATTTAATGATGCTATTTGGAAGGAGGGAAAAAAAAAAAAAAAAAAAAAAGTTGACATTTAGATGCCATTGTTGCATATAATAACTTATTTACCATGATAACTTAGCTTATGTTTGCTTAGTTGTTTACCATGCATCAGTTGACATTATGGAATAAGAGGATGGCATCTAAATGTCAACTTTTTAAACAAGCAAAGTATTCCATAATGTCAACTTTTGATATGTAAAGTGCCATTATTAAACAAGCAAGTTGTTAAGCTTTTGTAGTTCCTGAAAGGGCAAAGTGATGGAGAATAAGTTGATGATACTTGGAAAGTAAATAAGTTGACATTAAATTCTGTATTATAGAATATTTCATCATCAGACGAATTCTTGCATTATAGACTATTTTGATATGAAAGATGAACTTATAATTGCCAGGATAGAATCCTGACTTTAGGTTTGTTTTTTTCTTACGAGGTATTCTAGCTGTCCCAGTTTAAATTTACAGATAAGACTCTGCTGAGTATGGGACTAGGAAGATATTTTTATTTTTTGCGAACTAATTGACATGGCTAATTATTCTCCTAGTGACTCTGTCATTAACTCATTGGTTGGTATTCTGTTTCCGTTGAATTTACATTAAACATTATTAAATAAAGGGACAGGTTGTTAGATTCCATCTAGCTTTTGTAGGCTGACCAACGACTTTCATGTCTTTGCTTTCGATATTCCTCATTCATATTGTCCTTCAAATTCTGCACAGGTAACTGTTCAGGTTCTTTTATTATCGTTGTTTGGATCGTGGTTTTATTTTCTTGCTACTACTAACCTTATTGATGTAGGGTTTCAATTTCACGCTGTTCATCTTCGATCTCCCCGAATTATGGATTGCGTTCATCCTTAATTTGGGAATTATTATTTTTCAATTAGTACATGTGTCCAACATTTCAAGTGTATAATTTGCTGTGAAGTACGAACTGCATATTTAGATTAACTATATGCCAAATCTGATGTTTCAGTTTCTTCCTAAATTATTTGAGACCTAAGCACCACTTAATTGTAGTTTTATTCTTATGCTTATAATTAGCAACAGGCTTATTTCTTAATCATGGTCATGGATGGCGCCCTAGTTTCATCCTCATCATCATCGTCTGCTGCTGCACCAGCTAAACGATGGACATATGATGTGTTTTTGAGCTTTCGAGGGGAAGACACTCGAAATAACTTTGTTGATCATCTTTATTCAGCTCTGGATCATGCTGGAATATACACTTTTAAGGATGATGAGAAGCTCCAGAGAGGGAATTCCATCTCCCCTGGACTTGTGACTGCAATTCAAGAGTCAATGGTCGCGGTTGTTGTTTTCTCAAAAAATTATGCCAACTCTTGTTGGTGTTTAGACGAACTTGTAAAGATCATCGAATGTCAGGATCTAATGGGACAGAAGGTGTTACCGGTTTTCTACGATGTAGAACCCTCAGATGTACGTGGACAGAAAAGAAGCTTTTATACAGCATTCCAACAGCACGAAGTGAAATCAAGAGATGACATGGAGAAACAGAATAGGTGGAGAGATGCTTTAGTGACCGCCGCCAATTTATCTGGATGGGATGTATCCAGAACAGCCAATGGGTTAGCTCTTCTCAACTTCGTTATTTATTTAGCTTAAGATTGTTAAGAGTTTCTAATCTCAAATTAATTACAGTGGGTGACACTTTGAGTGCGTTTAGTTGGAGAAAAAATTCATAATTTTCTACTTTCAGTTTCGTAAAAAAAGAGGAGGGGCTTAAATTTTCCACAAAACGTAGAAAACGCGTTCATATGACATTGTTTTGTATTTTGAAGAAAAGAAGGGGGGTTACAAAGGAAACAAAGAAAACACAAAAAATGTGTTTTGTAGTTTCCCTTGTTAAGTTGGGAAATGCATGTTTTGTGTTTTGTAGAGAATTTGTTGGCAAAATTTTGATTTGAACGCAATTTCTATTTTCCATGTTTTGCACAAAACATTCTGTAGAAATCAAGGGGTGTTTTCTTTCAACTAAACGCACCCTTCTCTCAATTGTTGCATTTCTGCAAGACATTTATGAACAAGAACTCACATCAGAATCTAGCTTTATTATGGGGCTTATTACTTAAAATTGTGTTCAATGTATAGGCGTGAAGCTGAATGTATTAAACAAATTGTACGACATATATTGAGCTATATCGAATCTCGCCCAGCAGAAAATCTGATTGGGATGGAGTCACGTGTGCGGCATGTGAAGTCTTTGTTATGTAAAGGGGTTGATGATGTTTACATGATTGGAATTTGGGGAATGGGTGGAATCGGAAAGACCACAATAGCCAGAGCTGTATATCATCAAGTCTCTTATGAGTTTGATGGTAGTAGCTTTGTGGAAGATGTTAGAGAAAATGGTACTGATAAGAGAGGTCTCAAATCCTTACAAGAGAAGCTTCTTTCAGAAATATTAATGCAAGAACATTTTAAATTAAAGGATTGCGATGATGGAGTAAGTCAAATTCGAAGGAGACTAGGCCGTAAAAAGGTTTTCGTTGTTCTCGATGATGTTGATAGTATCACGCAGCTTGAATTCTTAGCTGGTGCTCATGAATGGTTTGGCCCTGGTAGTAGAATTCTGGTAACAACCAGAGACGAGCATCTGTTATGCTATGCACAAAAGAAATATGCACCTGAATTGCTAAAACCAACAGAAGCTATGAGGCTGTTTAGTAGATATGCGTTTAAGGCAAACACTCCTTCAAATGGGTATGAAGTGCTGTCAGATGCTGTAGTAACTCATACAGGTTACCTTCCGTTAGCCCTTAAAGTCTTAGGCTCTTATTTTTGTGGTAGAAATTTGGAGTTTTGGCAAAGCGCCTTGAATATTTTGGCGAAAAAACCAAACAAGGAGATCAATGGAATTCTGAAGCTAAGTTATGATTGCTTGGATGATTTTGAAAAGGAAATATTCTTACACATTGCATGTTTATTCAAAGGAAAAAAAAGATATTACGTCACAAGAATTCTTGATAGTTTGGGTTTAGAAGCTGTAAGAGGAATAACAGTGCTTATTGAAAAATCTTTTATGACTATTTCAAATGGATATATACATATGCATGATCTCATTCAAGAGATGGGTCTTTGCATTGGCCGTGAATGCTTTCCTGATAAGATAGTATGGGCTCCAGAAGAAATCAAAGAAGTAGTGACGAATGTTACTGTAAGCACTATCCTTATGCCAGATGTCTTCGTTTGTTTCTTACGTTTCTTTGGGCTTTCCTGTTATTTTGTTTCTTATGTATATGTATATATGTGTGCATAAGTATATGGTTATATCATCGAAGCAACTAGACGTATCACTATCGGTGCCTAGTAATTTAATTTCCAACCGCCTCTTTATCATAGGTTGTCCAAAAATTTATTACTAGAAGGGAACATAGATATAACTTGCGGATATAAGATATGTTCCTTTCTCAAAAACAGTGGCTCCAGTAGGTTGGAGTAATGTCAGTCAGTTGTAGTGTTGGAGTCCAGTTGTTGTGAGACCAACTGAAAGTGCAGATCAGAGAATTCTCAACTGAGTGCAGATCAGAGAATATCACAAACGATTTAAGTTACTTTTCTCAGAAAGTGTGAAAGAGCTACCTAATACACATATTAATCTTTTTCCATTTTCATATTATCAAACTGTCTCCTGTTAGATCAAAATTCTGAGATGACTTTCAAATCCTATAAAAGAATATTCAATATGTATTATATTTTGTTTTCTGTGGTGAAAAATCCAGGTAGAGGATGTACATTTTTCTAACAATCATTATGTGATACATCATGGTTGTCAGACATGTTACTTGTCGGTTAAACCAATGCATTTTGTTCCATCCTTCAGGATCACATGTTCTTTCTGTAGTTTTTCATGGATATTTGTAAGAGAAGAAACCATGGTTAATTAAGCAACAACCTAACAACACCTGCAATCCCCAAATGTGCATCACCTTTTTTTTTTTTTTTNTTGACTTAATGGGTGCAGAAACTAGAGAACGTTGAAGCCATAGTGGAGAAGGACCGTTATTTTAACGAGCGCAGACCTGTGCCCTATTCTAGTGCGGAAGTCTTCAAGAGAATGAAGAAACTCAGGTTACTTCAAGTTAAAGGGGGATTCACTTTCAGTGAACCTACACATTTCCCTGAACAGTTAAGATGGCTTTGTTTGGTAAAGTACCCATTTCAATCTTTGAGAATAACAAGAGGCATGGCCAAGCTTGTTGGCCTTGAAATCCAAGAAGCTCAGATAAAACAACTAGAAATAGAGAAAAAGGTACCATTTTTTGTGAATCCAAATTATTTTGTGTGCAATTTTTACCTTGCCCTCACTGTGACAACTATATCTGTCAGGTCACCCTCACTAACCTCAAGTTCATGATTCTAAGTGGTTCGTCTGCAATAAATAGTTTTCCAGATGTGTCAGGTGTCCCAAATCTTGAGAGCTTAAATTTGTCATATTGTTCGCGTTTGGTGGAAGTTCACCGATCTGTTTTACTTCACGAAAAGATTATTAACTTAAATCTGAATTGTTGCTACAACCTTAAGAGACTCCCACCCATCATCAAGATGAAATCTTTACAGACTCTGCATCTAATGGGCTGCATGCATCTCGAAAGACTCCCAGAAATCTCCAGGGAGACGAGGAGGCTGTTGCTGTTAAATATTTCTGGTTGTGGCGGGATAATGGCACTACCATCCTCAACCAGACTTTTGACTGCTCTTACCATATTAGACATGGGAAATGGCATGGAATTGTCCTTTGGAAAGGAAAATTTTTTTTCTAAGAGAATACTACCAAATGAGTTGGATAATCAGGATCCCATACTTTTTATTTCTTTGAGAATACTGGATCTTAGACTGAACAATCTTGTAGAAGATGACTTCTCCACTAATCTGCATAATGTGTGGCCCTCCTTGGAAGAGTTGGTTCTAAGTCGCAACGTCATCACCAGACTACCTGCGTCTATCTCTCAGCTATCTCATCTTAAATATCTAAATTTGAGCTGCTGCATCAACCTCAAGGAACTGTGTGAGCTTCCATCACTTATTCAATTTCTGAAGGCAGATAATTGTAAGTATTTGGAAAAGATTGGAGATTTATCAAGTAAATGTAGGTGGTTGTTTAAGATCTCACTCTATAGCTGCCCCAAACTCCTAGAGGATCAAGAGAGTCAAAGCTACCTTACGAATATGTTGATGAAATCTTTGGTCCAGGTATCGTTATCATTTTAACGAGTTCTTGATATTTACATAATGCATATACATGTATAATGTATATGTTTTGTGGTACAATTAATTACTCACTCTGTTCCACATTTATTGTCTGGCAACAAAAAAGTGTTTTTTGAGATGGTTATAATTAATATAATTGTTGTGATAAAATGTCTTTTTTACCCTTCTATATAGAACTATGCTGACTTTTTTAAAACAGGATCTTTAAAAGTTGCAAAAATTAATCAAGGGTAAAATAGGAAAAATATTAGTTTGTAATCATTATTTATTGAAAGATGATTATTTTTTGGGACAAACAAAAACGGTACTAAGATTAACAATAAAAATGAGACGATGGGAGTAGTAATTGATATGTTTCTGGATACAGAAATGTGCTGCTGTGAATCATCAATTGAGTATCGCAGTTCCTGGAAGCAAAATTCCCAACTGGTTCACCAAGCAACAGTTGGTTTTTCATAACAAGATCATGCTGAATTTACCTAAAAGTCAGATCACCAGAGTAAAAGGTTTGGCCTTATGCTTTCTGTTGCGTTTAAACTGGCCCGATCCCACATGGTTTGAAATCAAATTTAACACGTCGAACGAGGAAGTCTTGATTGTCAGGCCACAACATGCTGCTAAAACTGCAAACCATGTGTGGATTGGATACATGTCAATTACGTTTCTTGAGAATCTATGCGATGGTTTTGAATCTGAATATCTTATTCTAAGTGTTAATTCTTGTCTTAATGATCTTGTTGAATGTGGATTGTGTGTGGTGTACAAAGATGATGTCATACCAATGACAGAAATTGGATCATGGATCCCAGATTATGATGACTCTGGGAAGATTAACCATTACTGTGTAGACGATGAGGACTTTCAGCATGGAAGATGGTCCCAACCGAGTTTATCTTATGGTAAGGATAGGCCTGGAGCTCATAACTCATCAGTTCATGTAGAATTGTGAGATACGATTTTTGTCATCAAAACTGGAGTAATCTTTGTCACTGGTTTGGAGTATCAAGATGGCCATAGTAACACTATGAAGTTGTACAGTTCCACTTGGGGATGACAAATGGAACCTATGTATTATCAACCCATACGTGGTGATATGTACTTGTACCATATCCTCAAGTGCAGAAGATGCGAGATCCCAAGTGACACGTACATTCACGCATTGGTTACTTCTAACAAACAATATATGAGATTTTGTTATTGTTGAACACTCAAATAACCTTTTTTAGTTGTCACATTTCGGAGTTGATATGATTGATCTTTTTCTACTATATCTTCGGACATGTAAACAAATTATATTTATGTTAAGTTACAAGACTTGTTAGTTTTGTTGTAGATTGAGTTTAGGCTTTCCAAATCATTTTTTTGTAAATACAAATTGTTTTTATGTTCAAGTCTTATATTGAGCTTAGTGTATCCCAAACCTCAAGTATATGGATCTATCTTTCTCATATTATTTGACAACCTTTCCAGACATCTCGAGGGTCCCAAATCTTGAGAGCCTAAATTTGTCAGATTGTGGGCAGTTGCTGGAGGTTCACCAGTCTGTTTTGCTTCACGATAGGATCATTCACTTAGACCTTGGTAGTTGTTTGATTCTTAAGTTTCTCCCATCCTTTGTCCAAATGAAATATATACAAACTCTACTGCTTAAATGCTGCAGTAGTCTCGAAAGATTCCCAGACGTCTCCAGGGAGACGGGGAATTTGTTACTGTTAGATATTAATGGATGTGACAAGATAAGGGCGCTACCTTCATCAATCAAACATTTAATCAGCCTTACCATTTTGACTATGGGAAAATATGTTTCCAACATAATAAATAATCCATGTATTGAGACCAGTTCCAAACATCTTTAAAGTCGTTTGAAAATATTGTGTCTTGAACGCAACACTCTATTGCAAGGCCACATCTCCAGTAGTGATCCTTATAGTGTATGGCCCTCTTTGGAAGAGTTGTGTCTAAGATCGAGCCTCATGACCCGGCTACCTACAAGCATCTCTCAGATGTCTCATCTCAAATACCTTAACCTGACAAACTGCTTCGACCTTAAAGAAGTGCATGAACTTCCGTCACTTATTCAAGCTCTGAAGGCAGATCGTTGCGGATGTTTGCACAAGATTGGTGATTTGTCAAATAAGTATAAGAGAGCTAGGTGCGGTGGAGAGCACTTGGCTCTTCATTTGGGTCCCACCGGTGCCACATCACCCAACACCTCTTCACAACTAACCCCCTCCTCACTCACAACTAACCTCAATTTCTTCATTTGGGGCCCACCACTTACACCTTTATTTTTTTCCCACTCANTGCTTCGCCGGGGCAGTGAAGAGGAAGGAAACGAAGAGCTGCGAAGAGGGGGGGGGGTGTGGTGAAGAGGGGTGAAGAGCTGCCATGTAGGATGGCGAGCCCTCCTTCGCCATGATACCTAGCCCTCTAAGTGGTTGTTTAAGATCTCACTCCATCAATCACTGCTCCAAACTCTTAAAGGACGAGGAAAGTCAAAGACAACTTAAATATATGACATTTCTCATTTAACAAAGTCTAAATTTCCTTTTATATTCATCTTAAGCATTGCCCAGTGGGCATTGTTTAGCAAAACCCATTTAATAATTATGTTTGTGGTACAGAAATGTGCTGCTGAGAATCACCGATTAAGTATCGTTGTTCCTGGAAGCAAAATGCCAAATTGGTTCATCAACCATCGGTTGGGTAACACGATTGCAGTGAACCTACCTCAAAGTCAGAACACCAATATGATAGGGTTGGCCATATGCTGCCACATTCGTTCAAATTGGAACAACATACCTGCATCGCTTAGGATCAAGTTCAGACCATCTGGTGGAGAAAGTTCGATTGATAAGCAGAAGCTATCACGTGCAGCTAAACATGCTGATAGTGTGATGTGGATTGGATATATGTCGATTGATATCCTTAAAAATCTATGTCATGGTATTGAATCTGAAGATCTAGTCATAAGTCTCGAATCTAAACATTGTGTCACGGAATGTGGGGTATGTGTGATATACAAAGATGATATCAAACCAATGACAGATATTGGATCATGGATCCCAGATTACGACGAATTGGGTAGGATTGATGTTAACAGAGCAGCTGTAGAAGAGTTTCAGCATGGAAGATGGTCCTTACCGACTTTCTCATTTGATACTGAAAGAAATGAGACCACAATACAGTTCGAGTAGATATTTGAGGACACCCTCTATGTCATCTGCTTGAGTGGATACTTAATCGTCTTTTAATCGTTAATTGTATATAGTAAGCTATTTGTGCTACATTAACTTTTAAGCTGATTGACATTTGTTATGGAAGATGATTCATGTATGAACCTAGTACTTTAACATGCTTTTCTTACCTTGCAACTTCGCGCACTGTTTTCATTAAACATTTTGATATTATTATTCGAACACTCCTTCGCGCTCCTTTTCACATGATAATTTCACGTAAAGCATGGCGAGAAAAACAAATATGTCTGCCCAACCAATATGATGATCAGTTTCAAGAACCGATACCAATGGCCAGCGACTTCGTTGTAGCTCGTTGCTTTATTTGTAACAGTGATGTATGGTCATATATGGACGGGTGTTAAATGTGATTAATCATAATTACAAGGAAAAAAGAAAGGAAAAAACCTCTGCTCAATATAAATACATAGATATTTGCTTAATTATTTGGTTTTTGCTAGTAAAGACAATGTAAATATTCGTTTATCTCTACTACGTATATTAACGTACGTAGCAGTTTGGCTAAACTACCACTAAGTACCACTTAAATTTGACAACTTTTTAAAACTTGACAACTTAAAATGTTTTTTCTTGATCAATTCTAAACTTGACAACTTTTTAAAACACACACTTTATATTTCAAAAAACACACGCTTTGCATTAAGGTTCGAACCGGAATCATGACTTTGCAAATATTATTATTTGTCGTTATACGCGCTTTGAGCGGATATTCGTATGTTATGCATAATAAGTTATATTACTAGATATACAAAATATTACATGCTAAAATGGATAAATTATGTTGATATATTTTTACTAAATAAATTACAAGTGAACCCAAATTTCAGCAAAATATTTAAGTTGTCTAGAATAAGTTATAATGTACTATCTACTTTAAAAATATGAACAGCAACAAAGAGAATGAGAGCTTTTACCTTTAACATTGAATTGACAATCAAATTGCTTTTGTGTTTTTTAGAAGAAAAGTTAACAAATGATTTGACACAAAGAGAATGGCTTTTCTACTGAAATAACTTGGCTTTTTGTTGTTCCTCATAGTCATGTTTTTTCTTGTTATCCTCCTTTTTTATAAGAATAATGGTACATATATTTATCTTTACATGATTATATTAAAGTTTTATATCATTCGGCATATTTTTTATAATCAAACTCATGTGCTAATTTTTAACCATCTCAAGGTGCAACACAAAGTCTTTTGATCGGAAGAATTGGGTATCGAATCC
>LBNU01024234.1:3471-14028 GCA_014162995.1 Artemisia annua | reverse complement strand
ACGGTGAGTTTCATAGCACCCCTCTTTTACCCGTTTCATAAATGTTTTAGGGGAGATACATGCTCAATTACATGTTTTATATTTTTACAAGTACTTTAAACTTTTACATATTACTGTGAGTTCGTAGCCCCACTTTTCTCAAATACTTGTTTTTACTTTCACAAGAATTCTAAACTTTTGCCTATTACTATGAGTTCAAGCCCCCTATTTTAACTTATTTCATAACTGTTTTGGGGGAGAATACATGCTCGTTTTTACATGAATGCAATACTTGTTTTACTTGATCATGCTACTTGCTTACTTAAACACCAATTGCCTTACTCAATTGTTTCTTTGTTTATTCAAACGATTTACGTGTTTACATGTTACAATCTACATTTCATGGGTGCGTAACCACCTACATTTCATGGGTATAGAGATACCTACATTGCTCGGGTATGGCATGATACCTACATTACATGGGTGCATAACCACCTACATTTCATAGGTATGTGATACCTACATTTCATAGGTATGTGTGATTACCTACATTTCATAGGTATGTGTGATTACCTACATTTCATGGGTATAGAGATACCTACATTGCTCGGGTATGGCATGATACCTACATTACATGGGTGCGTAACCACCTACATTTCATAGGTATGTGATACCTACATTTCATAGGTATGTGTGATTACCTACATTTCATAGGTATGTGTGATTACCTACATTTCATAGGTATGTGATACCTACATTTCATAGGTATGTGTGATTACCTACATTTCACGGGTATGGGATACCTGCATTGCCTGGGTATGGCATGATACCCCTACATTACATGGTTGCATATTTACACATATCTTTGACTTTTGGCTCAAATATTACAATTGTTTACATAAACCAAATCATGTTTGGCGGTGGGTTGTAAACACACAGGCTGCAAGTCTTGTTATGGCCGAGACTTGGAACCGGGTGGATTTACAATGCCTTCGCTGGGAAATCTTCATCCTAATGCAATTCATTTTCAGTAAACTCTATGAACTCACCAACCTCGTGTTGACACTTTTAGCATGTTTATTCTCATGTACGAAAGGAATTAGCTGGCATGTGAAGGCGCACGGAAAACAATTTGAAGACAATGCTTATATTATCATTCGAAAAACTTTACAAGTTTAATGTTGTACATTTTGTAAACTTGTGGGACCTCTTTGTAAACTCTTATTTTAATCGAATGATAATTTATTTCAAAACGTCTCATTTAGAGTCGTTTTCTGTAACTTGAACTGTGAACTATGAAGTAATACCCCAGTGACACAATCTTCCGCTGCGACAATTTTGGGGGTGTTACAGATTGGTATCAGAGCATGAGTTATAGAGAACCAGGTTGCATTTGAACCTAGACTATAACTGCTCTTTACATTAAGACCCACTTTACTGATTGTTGTCTTCTACATTCCGTGCGCCATGCCTACTGTTACATTCATGTGATCTATGAAACCTTTTCGAGACATTGTATGTGATTACAATGGTCTCATTAACTATTATGACGTGAGTTACACAATGGTCTCGTTTACTTTTCTGACATTGTGAATTGCACAATGATCTCTCTGGTATCTCTTTAATATTGTGAGAAAGCTATTTTATGACTATGAACTCATCAACTCTTTTGAACGTTATGTTGATTTTCTCTGATTATTTTACTCCTCGTCTTCGAGGATGAGTGTGAACATTCATTCCATACTATCGGAACACTTATGATGTCTCATAATACATCGCCTTGTAACTCATCGATTAAGTATGAATATTGTATCGGGAACTCTTAAGTAGGATGATTTATAATATCCTTATTTGAATGGATTGGGACGCCTTTTTATTCAAATAAAGATATTGTGAATCCCCGAACCATAAGTTTATATTTCTTTATTTACATTGTTTGGGACGTCTCTCTATGTAAATAATGAATTATAAATAAGTGGGCTTATTTGTATCCGATATGACATGAGTATGAACTCGAACTTGAGAATCACTAGTATTCTACTACTCAACAAAACTCTTAAGACCTTGTTTGAATTACCTGAGTTCATTCTTAAGATATCACTTTTACTGCTACAAATCCTTACAATCATGAGCTACCACCAGAACCTAGCAGTGTACATAATGTTTTTCATCTGAGCAATCTAAAGAAGTGTCATACTGATGAGACACTCACTATTCCTCTGGAAGAGATCCAGATTGACGAATGTCTAAACATTACCAAAGAACCTATCGAGATCATAGATCATAAGGTCAAACGACTTAAGTAAAGTCGTATTCCTGTTATCAAAGTTCTTGGGAACTCTAGCAAGGACTCGAATTCAAGTAGGAGCGTGAAGACCAGATGTGTCAAAAGTACTCCCATCTTTTAGACAAGGTGTGTCACAAGTACTCCCATCTTTTCTCAAACATATCTTCAGTAAATAACACTCACTGAACTTCCCTTACGGAAGTACCCCCACCTCTTCTCGGGGACATCATCAACTCAAAACAGAAACTAAATCATGAGGACATGATTCTCGTAACTGGTGGAGGCTATAGCAACTCGTAAATTTTCATACGGCAAAATGACTATTTTCTCCTTTGACTTTGACTTTTGAATATTAGTCTTTTACTGTAATGTAAAAGCAACTATTATAACCGGTAGTTAACCAGTAAAATTTTCCAAGTTAAGTAATTCAATCTACTTTGAATTATTACTCTGTGAACATTTTCGTTCACCTTTGTCTATTTAACAAGACGACATCTCGCAAAATGTAAAAATCGTATACAACGCGTACCGACACAACAATAAACTCATCAAGCAAATTGATTTGATTTTTTTTTAAAATCATATAATATTACTTTTAATATTTAAATTACTTTTATAAGTAATCACGCAAGTTTAATCGTTTAAACTTTCCTTGTGACCAACCCAAGGCTATGAAGAGTATGTGTTCAAAATACTCAAAATTCATCAATAGTCATATTTTATATGAACTATTGCCATTTTGTCATTTTTACGTAAACATTTTACTCTTTACCTAATATGCGTACTCAAACCTACGATATTAGGTTTTACCAATGTTTACGCTCTCCGTTAAACTTATCACACATCTAATATACTTGTTTTGAGTATATTGATAAGTTTTAACATTTTTATAGGTATTACATTTTTACGTAGCTCGATTTTAAGTCCCGTGACTTAAGGGCTTAACATTAGTAATTACCGGGATCAAACTATACTCTAAATACCAAACCTTATCAATATAACATTAGATAACCATTAATTAACCACCTCATATGCCGCCTATGCCACGTTTTGTTCCTTTTAATCTCACACATGTCTCAGCTAGGTGATTTAGAGTACACATGTTTCATTCCTTTAGTACCAAGTCTTTCACTTTTAAGAAATAAAACTAATTTACTCACAATCACTCAAGATAAAGTCATCAAATTTTCTCTTCCAACTTTTTTGNTATGATTTTCTTAAAGTCATATAGTATTACTTTTAATATTTATATTACTTTTATAAGTAATCACGAAAGTTTAATCGTGTAAACTTTTCCTGAGACCAATACAAGACTAGCATGAGTCTATATGTTGAAAATACTCAAATCTCACCAATAGTCATATTTTATATGAACTATTGTCATTTTGTCATTTTTACGTGAGCATTTTACTTCTTACGTAATACACGTACTCAAGCCTACGTTATTGAGTTTTAACAACGTATACGCACTCCGTTAAACTTATCACACCGCTAATATACTTAGTTGGAGTATATTGATAAGTTTTGATATTTTTGTAAGTATTACATTTTTACATTTCCCGGCTTTAAGTTTGTAACTTAAGAGATTAATGTTAGTAATTACTGGGATCAAACTATACCCTCTATACTCTAAATTGTCATCATAATACAAGATAACTATGAAATCTTCACTTTTATTCTTCTAATGCCACGTCCTATGCGGTCTTTGTGTGGTGTCACATTCCTATGTAATAAGAAAACATGTGTAATCTACTTTACTTACATGATAAACACTAGGTCCTAGCGTAACAACTCAGTAAAAAAAAAAGAAATACTCAACTCTTGTGTTTTCTTTTCTTTTTGGCCGTGAGATGCACCAGCCCCACAACACATTTCCATCTCAAAATTTTCTAGCTCAAGTGCTCTTGTTTGAAAGTTTAAGTATTCTTGTCAAAGTCCTAGTGTTGGTTTATTCAATTAAAGGATAATAGTGGAAGATTTTCAAGGGATTGTTCTAAGGATTTTATTGGGAAGTCTTGCAAGTATCTTGGTTATAAAATTCAAGGTTCAAGGGTACACAAGACTTGGGTTGAAGATTAAAGACTAAGTTGGTGACCAGAAGATTAGGATAGTTGTTCTTGTGATATTGTGTTTCCATCCAAGAACCTTGTAAGATTATATTTAGTTTTTGTGTTTTTCTTCCTTTTTGGTTATCCCATGCCTTGTACAAGTTATATATGTAATATGACCTGATTTGATGTTGTACATAAAAGAAAAACATGAGTTAAAACTCACTAGAAACCTTTTGGGAGCAAATGGATGTAACTAGTAATTGTGTTAAGTGTTGACACGAAATAATGAACCATGGAGTTGGACAAGTTTAAGAAACAGATGGAGAAGGTAAAAACTAGAACTTGAGCTTTTGTAGCACTTAAAAAGGACTTGTGGTTAAAAAAATTATGCTTGGTTTAAGATTACTAGAAGAAATATAGTGCCGAAACAACTAGTCTTCTGATCTGATTCATAAATCACGATTTCGACCCTTTTCTGGTCTGAATCGTCGAAAGTGTAAAACATGAAAGTTGCTCAGAATGACTTTTTATACAAAAACTCAGGAGCACGTGTGCAGAAAGTGAAAAACACAGGCTAAAACTTGCAAACACCAGCTAGACCTGCTTAAGACTAAAAAGTAATCATGAAGGCCTTCTAAGCCGAGACATAACAACGGCTATAGACACAGCCAAGGCTAAGCCAAGGATGTTTCCTAAAGGCCTTCTAAGCCGAGACATAACAACGGCTATAGCTTTGGTTGTTGTCTCAAGGTTGTGTGTCTAGCCGCACGGCTAACTTGAGTTTGATGACCCGAAACTTGTTATAGAGACTTGATCATTTAATTCACTCCTTTACACAACTTATGACATATGTACAACATCTTAATCAAGTCAATAACTTTACATATACTTGTACACTCATATTGTACATTATATTAAGACGCGATCACTATGCTCTCGTAGGTTATCGTTAAAGATCGTGGTCTTGCCATACACTATCTGTTGTATTAAACTACTACTGATTACTACGGTGAGTTTCATAGCCCCTACTTTTATACGTTTTGAATTACTTTTGGGGGAGATACATGCTCAACTATTTTCATTTACTTTCTCAAGTACTATAAACTTTTACATATTACTGTGAGTTCGTAGCCCCACTTTTCTCAAATACTTGTTTTTACTTTCACAAGAATTCTAAACTTTTGCCTATTACTGTGAGTTCATGCCCCCCTATTTTAACTTATTTCATAACTGTTTTGGGGGAGAATACATGCTCGTTTTTACATGAATGCAATACTTGTTTTATTTGAACATGCTACTTGCTTACTTAAACACCAATTGCCTTACTCAAATGTTTCTTTGTTTATTTAAACGATTTACGTGTTTACATGTTACAACCTACATTACATGGGTGCGTAACCACCTACATTTCATAGGTATGTGATACCTACATTTCATAGGTATGTGTGATTACCTACATTTCATAGGTATGTGTGATTACCTACATTTCACGGGTATGGGATACCTGCATTGCCTGGGTATGGCATGATACCCCTACATTACATGGTTGCATATTTACACATATCTTTGACTTTTGGCTCAAATATTACAATTGTTTACATAAACCAAATCATGTTTGGCGGTGGGTTGTAAACACACAGGTTGCAAGTCTTGTTATGGCCGAGACTTGGAACCGGGTGGATTTACAATGCCTTCGCTGGGAAATCTTCATCCTAATGCAATTCATTTTCACTAAACTCTATGAACTCACCAACCTCGTGTTGACACTTTTAGCATGTTTATTCTCAGGTACGAAAGGAATTAGCTGGCATGTGAAGGCGCACGGAAAACAATTTGAATACAATGCTTATATTATCATTCGAAAAACTTTACAACTTTAATGTTGTACATTTTGTAAACTTGTGGGACCTCTTTGTAAACTCTGATATTTTAATCGAATGATAATTTATTTCAAAACGTCTCATTTAGAGTCGTTTTCTGTAACTTGAACTGTGAACTATGAAGTAATACCCCAGTGACACAATCTTCCGTTGCGACAATTTTGGGGATGTTACACGTGACGGCCCAGAAACTTTACAAGGAGACGGCGTCAAGAAGATAGATTGGACGACAAGAAACCCTAGATACGGCGAGATAACGACGTCAGCCATTAAAAGGGGATGCCGTCACCTTTGTAATTCTATATATACTTTTCGATTTTTCATTCATTAGGGGAGGACTTTTGGTAGGGAACTTAGGGTACGAACTGTAGTCGACTTTTACAGCTTTTTTAGGGTTTCAAACCCTCTTTTCTTCCATGTTCAATTAAAGATAAGTTATCCTTTGATCAATCAATATGTCTATGTGTTGTTTGATTATATCGTATGCTTTTCTTTCTTTTAACATGCTAGGCTAGGTTTATTTGTGTTTGCTTAGATCTAATGAAACCTAGTTATTGATTATTGATTGATGGTTTGTTATTAACTGTTGTTGGGTGGATGTTTATAGATGTTAGGCTTAAGAAAACTGACAATTCTCCTATATGGTAACATGCTTGAACGTCTTAAGAAACATGAATCGGATGTGTACTACGGTTTAATGTTTGTATTTAATGCATAAGTAACTGTTTATAAGGCCTATATAGGATGCTAAACGTGTCGTCATAGGAAGAGATAGAAGCTTATAGAGTTGGGGAAGATCGTACACGGCCCCACAGATGGTTTTAAAGAATACAACCCGGCACCCACGCAATTGTAACAAACTTATCAATCAATAAAAGATAACTAGGGAGTAATGAAATCTAAGTAAACACGCTTTTCTCTATATTAGAAGTTCTCACATTTACTTTCTTGTTATTTTATTTTTATTGCATTTGTAGTTACTTGGGTTAGTTGACTAGCAACTAATTCCGCCCACTCTTCCAATACCCGAGATTTTTACTTGCTTTCTTTAAAATATAAAAATACAAAAATAATCATCCCTCACCTCTAGACCTAGTTTAATCAGTTTCAATCATAACGAACACTATTCCCCAAGTAGAACGATCAATCCCCCGGTACTTGCCACTACACTATACTACATCGGTCAGGTACACTGCCTGGTGGGGATTGCAAGCTTCTCAAGATCCTTTGAGAGGTAAAACCTTTTGCAAGGTTGCAAAACCATGCATCATCGGGTCAATTCGGGTCAAAGCTGAAAATAAACATACCTGAACCCGACCTTGTTTAGAACTCGGGTCACTCAGGTCGGGTCAATTTGGGTATGGTCAAATCGGGTAACTCGGGTTCGGTTCTAGGTCGTTTAAAAATGAAACAATTTTGGTGTTCAAACTTGAAATACATAAAAATTAGAAAGAAAAAAAATCAAACTCGGGTCACTCGGGTTGACCCGAACCTGACCTTATTTAGAACTCGGGTCAATTCGGGTTGACTAGATTGACACGAATATAAATTTGAACCTGATTGACCCGACCCAAATAACCATATTCGGGTTCGGGTTTAGGTCGGATCGGCTTTTATCACACCCTTAAGCACAAGTGTTTTTAATAAAGAAAGATGCTTTGAACATTATATCATTAAAAAATATTTGTGTTATTTAAAGGTGGAAAATATATGTTGGAGTTACTCAAATATTTATAATTATAACTTTTATTTTCCAATGATCAACCTCTTACATTGGTCAATCAAACATGATTTTTTTTTTTCAATTAAGCTCTGAGATGATCGTTTTCTTTTTATAATATTAAAGATACTAGCAGAGTACCCGCGTGTTGCAGCGTCGGGACCCTATAATCAAAACTTTTGGTGAACAATATTATTCGGTTATACATTTTTTGTGATAATAACTTTACGCATGGTGAGAATTTTAAAGAATAACTTTATTGCACACTATCTTATATAAATATGGTCGAGTAGATGCACTGGCTATACGGAAACGATAGTTAGTAGTATTACGAAGTTATGACGATTGACCGTGAAAGATACTTGATAGTCAATAAATGTTGAGAAATATTTGTCACAATATTATATAACATGTAAATATAGACTAGTATACATTAGTTCGTGCAAATATATGATTAGTAAATCTCTATATTATATTACTTAACAAAATATGAATTACGGTATTCAAAAGCTACACAATTTTCATACCTTATAAAGCACAGGAAAATTTTCGTATTTTGACATGTACGATATTTTCAATCGAATAAGTGTCCGGGTTATGATGACCACACTAGTAGCTTGTTTGGTTTGTACCTTATAATATATTAATTGTATTTTGAATGGGGGTTACTTTAAGGCTAAGAGCGTCGGGTGTGGTAACTCCCCAACACGCGTTACACCGACGTGGCACCGGCGTTGCCGGCGTTACCACACCGAGGGGAGGCGTCACCAACAGCGTTGTCGATGGTGTTGATATACCAACGGGCGTTGGCATGTGAAATTTTTTTAAAAAAATAGACGTTTGGCTATTCCAACGGCTAGAAAACTTATTATTATTAATAAAAATATTAATATTAATAATAATAATAATAATAATAATAATAATAATAATAATAATAATAATAATAATAATAATAATAATAATAATAATAATAATAATAATAATAATAATAATAATAATAAAGCACTATATATATAGTGTAATTTTATTTTCAGAACCCTCTTTAAATGCGAGAACTACGAGAACCACCTTTTAGCCATTTGATTTGTTGATCAATGGTCAAAAACGAATGTGCCATTTATGTAAATAACTAAAGATAAGGTAGAGGTGTAACCGGTGTAATGGTAATGAAGGAATATCACAATTATATACCTTTTTGTAAAACTGTCCATTCCATTAAAAAAATCCGCCACTTTTATTTGATGAGATCCACCATTTAAGGAGAAAATACTTCTCTCTCAAAACCCTATTGTTTCACAACCACCATAGCCACCCCATCTCCCTATCATTCACCGCCCCACCTCCCCATCTCCCCACCATTCACCTACCTGATTCACAAATTTTTACATCACCGTTACTTGAGATGCCGAGTGATGTCGAAGTTCTCTAGATCTAGCGTAGTGGTTGCGTTTTCTCGCTGATGGGCCGTTGTATTGTCGTCATTATATGGAGCGAGACTGGAAACATGTCTATCCATTTACGAGACGTACGGTAAAGAAAACATTGATGATTGTTTAAATTCAATGTTATGATTGTTTAAATTCAATGATTGTTTAACTTTATTTTCAGAACCCACTTTAAATTCGAGAACCGCGAGAACCACCTTTTAGCAATTGGATTTGTTGATCAATGGTAAAAAAACGAATGTGCCATTTATGTAAATAATAAAAGATAAGGTAGATTAGTGTAACTAGTGTAAGGGTAATGAAGGGATATCACAATTATATACCTTTCTGTAAAATCGTTCATCCCATTAAAAAAAATCCGTCACTTTTATTTGATGAAATCCACCATTTAAGGAGAAATAACTTCTCTCTCAAAACCCTATTGTTTCACAGCCACCATAACCACCCCCATCTCCCCATCATTCACCGCCCCACATCCCCATCTCCCTACCATTCACATACCCCATTCAAAAAGTTTTACATCACCATTGCTTGAGATCCCGAGTGATGACGAAGTTCTCTAGATCTAGCATGGTTGCTGCGGTTTCTCGCCGACGGGCCATGGTATTGTCAACGACACTGGAAACATGTCTATCCATTTACAAGACGTACGGTAAACAAAACATTGATGGTTTTTTAAATTCAATGTTATGATTGTTTAAATTCAATGATTGTTTAAATTTATTTTCCGAACACACTTTAAATGTGAGAACTGCGAGAACCACCTTTTAGCCATTGGATTTGTTGACCAATGGTCAGAAACGAATGTGCAATTTATGTAAATAACTAAAAGATAAGGTAGATTGGTGTAACTGGTGTAAGGGTAATGAAGAGATATCACAATTATATATCTTTTTGTAAAACTGTCCATCCCATTAAAAAAATCCGTCACTTTTATTTTATGATAAATGGATGCACTAAACATGTTAGCTTAAAAACATATATGCACTAAATCTGGAAAATACTATATTTTGAAAAGAAAAAAAAGGATTTAGGAAATATAATTTAAAAATAAAATAAAATAAAATTGTCTTTTACTATTATACCCTTGTGGATTAAATACAAAAGTTTAATATTTTTTAAAAACCATAGATATTTTCAAAAATGCCATTTTGCATTGATATGTTGCTCACTATGCATTATTAGGAGTACATAA